>JAUZNJ010048900.1:0-31197 GCA_034780135.1 Jordanella pulchra
CATACATACATACATACTGCATCTCACTTTAACGCAAAATATTAATTACCATGATCCCTTCCTCTGAGATCTAAGCCATTAATAAGCTGTATAGTAAATTGTATAATTTAGTAAGAGTTCACTTCATTTTTTTAATAGGGTTAAAACATATACGTTTATAATTGTACCTACTTCTTTTAGTGGCGAAGAAATTAAAAAGCATGATTTTCAGACCAGTACAGGGAGATGGAAGACCACTGGCAGACTTAGGACAGGATATATTAGGTTAAAAATGTTACTTGCAGAGCTGCTTTAAAGACCTAGTACTATAGTACATAGGGCTGTGGCTCTCTTATGCGTCCCTAGATGTCATATTCAGCCCACTGTTTATGGAAAAAGACACACAACTTAGATTAAAAAAGAATACAGAATGTTTTCTTTTTATTGCGTTTTATAGGATAACGTGAGAATAAGCTAAACAAAAACGTGGTTTCTTCTGGCTTTCTCTTTTGATATTTTGTTTCTTGTGTTTCTTGTTTTATTTTTAATCATCTAATAGTTTTTTCCACAACTCACATGCCACCTAAATGCCACCAAGACAAACTCAGATTACACTGAATTCAGTTTAACAAGTCATAGATGAAAGGACGAATTCCTTTGACATGTCACGAAATGACATACACGTGGATTCATCCATATTGAATATTAATGCTTTGTATATCCATCAGTAATTGTACCAATAGTAAAAAGAAGCAAATAAAACTCATAGCCAACTTTCAATTCATCATCAAGCACTTCAGAAAATATAAGTAAGAGGCTCTAAACTCAGAAATCTTAACATTACAATGCCGCCTAACGGCAAGTGGTGACGTCACCGGAAATAAGTATGGGCGAGGTGTTGGATTAATCAATTTTAAAAGTACTCAAAAGTAGGTTGCAATACCAGTTTGCGTAATGTGAGTTCATACCTGCTCCTCCTGCCGCTGCTGGTATGTAACCGGGGTTGGCAATACCATAATTCCTCTGCTGCCCAGCGCTGCAACGGGTAAAGTGAAACGAAAACTTAAAAGCACATCAGAGTAACTTTGCTCTAATAATAAGACAAAGTAAAGCAGCACTCACCTCATAATAGGCTGCTTTTCCATTTTTAACTTCCTATTCTTCTGGCGATAAGTGATAGAAAAAACTCCTGGTAAGAGCTGTGGTTTAATCCCGATGAGGAAATGTCTGACAGCTCATCATGTGACCTAATAAAATGATTTACCTTTAAACTCAACACAAGATCGTTTCCCGCAGTTACCGCCCTTAAAATCATTAGTAAAAGAGGAACTCTTGTTATGGAAATTCGTGAAGTAAAACATGTACTAACACAAAGATTTACTGTGAGTTTATCATCTGATCAGGAAGTGCTCATCAATTTCATGAACCACATGTCAAAAGTATGTATGACTGAAAGAATAAATAGATGCATACACCCAAATAAATATTTACTTATTCTTTGCTACATTAACAAATAACTTCACAGTAAGCATCAAAGAGACCATTTATTAATGATTTACAGATAGTTTATTAATGCTTGATTTATTTATATATCACATCTTAACCATTTATAAATAGTAAATAGATAATTGATTAAAATGTTGAATTAAAAATAAAAGGCTAGGTTTAGATTTTAAGTCCACCGATTTTAGGGTTAGAGGTAAACTAACATGGCAAGACAATATAACCTATTTACTTTTTTTTAATGGTTTTGATCTAGTTTATAAATGATTATCAACTATTAATACACTATGTGATAATCATATTAATGAATGGTCTTTTTACCATTTATAAATTATTATTGTAAAGTGTTACCCAAGCTTGTTCTTACAGATAAGTGATTTTAAATTAAACTGTTACAATACAAGCTGCAACCATTGAATTCAGTTTTATGTTTTGATATGATTCTGTTGTATTTTTCCATGTGATGTCCATAAAGAAAAGTTATGAAAGGTCATCAGCACATCAATGGCTGAATAAGGTGCTTTTATACTGTTGAAGGGGTTGAGTCACCTATCAGTTGGCACCTCTATTATACTGCATAAAGACTAGAACAACTAGGCGATGTCAGCTGCACCCAAATCAAGTTTTTAATAGCTAATTGAAAAGTCCAGCCAAATAGATGTACTGTGAAATGATAGTGAACACCAGAGGATATTAAAGACAAACTTTATTATCATTTTGTATGCACACAGTGCAGCCAAAAGAAAATTTCTTTGCACACAGCTTACACACAGTAATAAGATTGCAACAGCCCACCGGGGCACCGTTAATGCTGGAATAATATAGTCAACTTGACCAAGCTTTCAAGTATTTGCTGTCAGAGTTTTATCCTCATCCAATTATATTACTTTACAAGCCGACCGGATGAGGTACAAAACCATAGGGGTTAATGAAAAATTGCCCTTAGCTCTGGACCTGACCTAACCTTGCCAACAGAACTGTGCTCAATCTCAGCTAATTTTATACTGCATATTGCATAAACTGATTAATAACATGACTGACACTGTTTCTTCAAGATATAGTAAACAGGAAAATGAATAAAAAAGTTACCAGGAATCCAACAGTCATGTTGAAACTCCAATATTTCATTGCAAAGTTATGAGTATTATGCAAAAAGCCAACCACAACAAATACACCCGACCAATTTAGCAGATGGGTCAAACAAAGAAAACAGTCCCAACTAAAATGTGCATGGCAGCCAACTCAAAAACCTAAGAGGTTATTAGACCAAGAGAACACGAATATATAATCCAAAATCCTGAACTGTCTGGCCTGAAAAAAGACTGGAGAAAAACTGGCTCAGCTCATCTCACTGCTATTAATGTCACTCTGAAGCTAGGAAATGGCCAATAATGCTAAGTGGACATATTTATGTGCCAGGGAACATAGGAAAACCTAGTTTACAGTACCTTAGGAGTCACTATAACACTGTTCTAAATCCCAAAGGTAAGATAGCTGATACTGGCCTCAGCAGAGATCTATAGATGCCCTTATTAGCCAAGTCAGAGCTGGGACATATCCAATATAATAAGACCGAAGGGACCTGAAAATTTCTGCCAATTTACAGTGCCCACCAACTGGTGTGAGTCTGAGAGGATCTACTGAGGAGAAGAGGTGAGTAAAAATTAGGACACATATCTGACAGGTATTTAAGATGTGATATCTGCCAAAGTTTCTAATAATAACAAACAGGAAAGAAATACGCCATTAGCGTTTGGCAATAAAAAAGTTACACATCCTTGCCTGTGTAATGCCATTCGGGTCATGGCAACCAAAAACAGACTTAAACTGAACCTGTTTTGTGGTTACACATTCGCATAAAAAAATCTAAATATTTTGATCATTAATTTTAAAAGATTCAATTAAAATTATGTCGTAAAGTATTTCGGAATGTATTACATTTAGTTAATAGAAAATACATTTCCCATCAGGCATTGCAAGCTTCGCGGAAGTCCTTTTCTTTCTTTCCGCCGTTGCTGAAGTCCCTTTTGGATTTTCATCGGCGGGTGAGTTGACAGAATCTAACTTAATCCGTATGATTTTAGACATTATCCGATCAACAAGATGTTGATTATGTATTGTTTACTTACATAATTTACGTGATTGATTATATTGGCTGTAGTTTGTATAGTTTTGGGTAAAAATTGCCCATACCAGCAAAGTGTTGCTATTAAAGCGACTACGCGGATAGCAGCGCTCTCCTGGTAGCATTCAGCAAATTCCAGCTGTATGGTGTGGTTGGTGGAGATAACTTCACAGTAAAACACGTGTATATTGTTCATTTGTTCACCTAGTACATACAGAAATATAACGAACAGTAGCGTGGCCTGCTTCCTAGCTAAACAGGGACTCGTTGTAGCTAGCATGCTAACGTCGGTCAACGCGTTTAATGTGATGACTCCCTTGGCAATGCACACTCCACTTAATTTTTTGAAATATTATAGTTTGAACTATGCAACCATGTATCATGTAAGCTTTGGTGCTTGGTGTGATTTGCAGAACCGACAACTCACGGTCATGGGTGATGATATCAGAAATTTAGCACGTTTCATCTTAAGTTTTACTCATACCATGTTTTCTACTGTTTATCTGCAGTCATCATGGCAGCCCTCAGGCCCCTGACAAAACCCAAGATTGTGAAAAAGAGAACCAAGAAGTTCATTCGCCACCAATCTGATAGATATGTCAAGATTAGGGTAAGTTCCATTCATGTTTTCTACAGCTCATAAGTACCTCTCTGAGTACTGGGAATCACTTATTAATTATTTAATTCTTACCATTAACAGCCAAACTGGCGCAAACCCAGAGGTATTGACAACAGGGTTCGCAGGAGGTTCAAGGGTCAGATGCTGATGCCCAACATTGGTTATGGTAGCAACAAGAAAACAAAATACATGCTGCCAACCGGGTTCAAGAAGTTCCTGGTGCACAATGTCAAGGAGCTGGAGGTCCTGATGATGAGTAACAAGTAAGTTCAGCCATATTACAAATGCAGCAAAATGGGCATTTTATTAATTGTATTTTGAGGTGTTGGCTGATGTCTAAATATCATACCAAAAGCCTCTTTGATCAAATCTGTTTACTTTATTGAATGAAAAGGTTAATCAAAATATCAAGTTTTGAAATAAGTACTTAGACCTAATTACACAATAGTAGTTCGTCCCATTTGCCTGTCATTATTTAGTAGGTGATTGTTTGTAAGCAAAATATTGTTGGAACTACAGATAAAATATTTGATGCCATCACAATATTCTCTTTTTCAGTTAAATTATAGGTAGTTTTGAGCTTATGTCCATATGGAGAAATAAGTCGGCATAAAAAATGACTAGATGGATATCATGAAGCTTTCCAGCCATGGCTGCTCCATTTCCATTGCCCAATTAAATTTATTGATTAAGCTACAAGCTTAATTTGGAAATGTAGATGCAGCCCCTTCCTTGTCTCCTTATTTTAAAAGAGGTTTTGGTTTTCAGTTGAGATGTTGATTTTTTTTTTTTCCTATTTTAAGCTATGTTTGAGAAGGTAAAAAATTACAATATAATTAAATGCTATGATATCATGAAAGTCTGGATATAATATTCCCTTTAAAATGCAATTTAGATTTTTCCTCTAATTTTATGGCGACTATGATTAAACATTAAATTAAGTCATAAAATGGGTTTAGCAAGTCTTAATGTTTCGGTTTACATCAGTCTAATTATGAAAATGTAATATTTAGGTTTCAAACCCTGCATGGTGCATCTCTGTAATGCACCGTAAAAGTTTTGTGAAGATCAGATTATTGGGTGTTTCTTTATGCGCTAAAGTTTCTCATTGGTGTTGTATTCAGTTTTCCATATTCGCAAATTTTTAATCAGTATTGTTTTCTGCACCTATAGGACTCACTGTGCTGAGATTGCCCACAACGTCTCTTCCAAAAACAGGAAGCTGATCGTTGAAAGAGCTGCTCAGCTGGCGATCAAGGTCACCAACCCCAATGCCAGGCTCAGAAGCGAGGAGAATGAATAAACTGCATATTAATAATAAACTCTTAAAAACCGGTTCCGTTTCCTTATTGTTTTTTTTTCCTCTTAGGTCTGTTTGAGTTAAGTTGTTGAAACATCTATACTAAATTTGTAAACGATCATTCTGAGAAGATTTTTTTTTTTTCTGATTTGGGTTTACTAACTCTTGAACATAGGACAATATGAGCTATTTGATTCAGAGGCGAGCAGTATTATCTTAACTGAGTAACAGTAATCCAGCTCAATTTACTTTGCCAATTCACCACGTCATCCATGTGTCCAATAATAATTTACTTTGCCAAGATGAAATGCTTTTCAGCGACTATTTTACAGGAGAACTAAAATTAGTCTTCAGGGTTCATCTGTGGATGGTGTTTCTGGATGAACTTATTCCAGCAATGTTTCAGTCCATTCCTTGTGAAACTCCTAAAATTTATGAATTTAGTTCAAAAATCCTCTCAAGGCTGCAGTTGTCCCTGTTGCAGGTACACTGTTTTTCTACTACACTTATATTCCAGCTGCTTCAGTAATGATTTTCTTTGTGGCTTTTTGTGTGGAGGTTGTCAACAACTGTCTCTTACATGTCAGGTGATCAGTCCTCATTAAATAGCCTGCTGGACCACACCGAGAGACCATTTAAAGGCTCTTCAAACTTGAAGGCATTTCGGATAAGGAAGTCTTGATCACTTTTTATGAGCATTTTTTATAAACTGATTTAGGATTTCCTTTGTAAACTACAAATATAAACATTACAATAAATATAAAATCTTCAAAAAAAGCCTTAACATGACATTTGGGTAAAACAAACAGGGAAGAAAGCCGCAGCTTAACAGAAATATGAAAAAACTCCAAATAAGCATCATGGTAAAAAAAACTTCCATAACAAAGAAAGTCATTACCTCAATGCACTGTTTTACAAATAAAAAAATATGTAGATAACCTGTTTGCAATTTAATGTTTTATGGTTTACCTTGTGTGATGTAGAAAAAGCAAGATTTGAAGATGATTAATTACTGTCTGCCAAGCATGAATGACACCGTTATAGCTCAGTACAGCTAAAAGACATGGAGAAAGAGAACATATGTAATGGTATGAGGAGGAAGAAACCAGTAAATCCTGTGAACACCAAGGTATATTTGCTTTTAAAAGCAAAAAAGTATTCAAGAAATACGTTCTCACACCTTCACTGGGGCTTTTGTGGTTCTTATGTTTGGTGTTATCAGAAGACCTGAGAGTTCTGGGTTGTTTAATTAAAACCGATGGGAGTAATATGTGGGGCTGACATCAATAAGCCATCCAAAGAATCTCAAGATTAATTTGACCTCCTATTGCCTGGAAATATGAGATCATCACAGTCTGTCAGAAAATAACATTCCAGATAAAGATAACCTGAGCAAAAGCAAAGAAAGTTCACACATTACTTCCTATATCAAAAGAAAAGAGTTATGCAAAATAATGAAAAAACAAAGTAAAAGGGACAAACACTTCTTCCTAACTCAGTCTTAAAGTTCAGATTTGATGGAAAGAGAGACAAAGAGTCAAAGTCTTAGAAAGTCATTTGATATAAAGGTTGCAGAGGAAAAAATACCAACCAGGATCTACTGACTCTGTCTCAAAGGTTTTACATTGTGCGTATCCCGGATACACATTAATAACTTGCAGAAGTTTATCATCATTGCATTGCATTTGTTCGTACAGACTTTAAATTGTTTTACAAGATAGAACACCGACTCCCTGTGGAGAAGGTTTCCATTGCATTCTGGCAGGCAAGCTGTGCCCCACAGCCCTGAACTCTCTGCCATCTGCTCCTGCAAAGCTGACATTGCCAGAGATGTAAAAAACACATTTATTCTGCCGGTCGGCTTATAACTGCTTATGCTGGTAACTAAAAGAAAGGAAGGGACGGCTAAAAGGGGATTAAAAAAAAACCTAATTGGAACCAAATATTGCTCAGTTTGAGAACCTGCACCTGTTTGTTAAAGACTCACCTGACAGGACTGGATGTTCTCCAGAGAAGAGGGTAGAACACAAGAGCAGCAGGACAGGCACAGGCTGCAAAGGAAGAAGTAGGACAAAATCCTGTTTTTGTTTTGAAGGGTTAGAAAATGAACATGTCAGCAAGAGTAGCATTTGGAAAAGGACACCTCACCTCCAAACAGCTTTCATTCGCCTTACCTCAAACAGATTCCCTGAGGAAAGGCAGCCGGTGTGCAGGAGGAAAGAGGAGGATGTTCTCTTTTTCTCTCAGATTTCGACTGGGAATCATCAGAGGAAGAACCAAAGGTAAAACAGACAGGACCTCTTTACCTGTAGAACATTGCTGTTAAATAATTATCCCCACAGCTTTAACAGGATTGTGAAGTTTATATTATTTTTATGCTTAAAATGAATCTAAGGGATCTTCGAAATTCTTTGTATGGTTAAATCTAGATATTTTTAACTTAAGATGTTAACATCATTTGGTCTAAGGTGGACTTTTGTCCTCCAGCTTCCTTCTGCAGCTGCAGCAGACCACCATAAGATGGCAGTGTGGTTGGTTTGATTAGGAGTCAGAGTCATCAGCCGTTGCAATGTTGGCTAAATTGAAATAAATAATACTAAAGTATTTTCTTCCTCAAGGTTTTCCCCCTTTTTTATAATGAGTCTAAATCACTCTTTAGATAAATATTTGCAATTTTTTGTTCCTAGAGGATTTCTCTTCAACACAGATCTTCTATAGTTCTCTTTAAACTGTAGGAAATTAATTATACTCGTTCTAAAAGCCTACATTCACCTCCCTCCAAATGAGATATTAAGGACAACAGCCTCAAAGAAAATAGTTTAATGTAGGGTTCATTGTAACCTCTGGAATGTCTGCATATTATGCTGTAAGTTATTTTTCATCACCTTTAAAATCTGCAAAGAACTAACCAAGTGAGAGATATTTTTTTTTTCAGTGCATTGTCCAAATGTTCTTGAGCTGTGTCTTGTTTTGTCTTAAATCTCGGTAAGAACAGTACTGTAACTGCCTGTGCGGGTCAAGAAATGCCAGGTGCTGGGACATGTGTGCGTGACAAATGGCTGCAGTTGCAATGATCACTTCTGTGTTTATGCTCATGGAGACTCACTGGGTCATGCATTACAAAGGGGTTAATTTGATGCTCCTCTCAAAAGTAAACACATTTACATTCCTTTTCCTTTACATGTGAAATCATTGTTTTCCCAGGATTGCATCATGAATCTGTCACATGTGCAGCAGCTGCTCTATGTTTTAAATCTGCAAAGCATGCAAGCATCTGTTTGGCACAGGAATCCTGCATATGCATTCTTCCATTATGCATGTATGTGTGAGATGTGGGTGCAGGATCTATGTGAGAAAAACGTGACACACACTTTGACAGTGAATGCGCAGGTGGTGTTAATTGTGCCGACAGTCGAGTGTTTTGTAGTGTGCGCTGTTGTGTCTTGTCTAATCTCAGTGTGTGAACTGTGCGTGTGTGAGAGGGTGGGATTCAGGACTTGGTGGGATAAAGTGAGAGCTTGTGTGTTTCTGTGGGTGGAGGGAGGGAAGAAGTGACTATCGTGTGTGGCTGCCTCACTGAGCCCCTCTGGCAGAGAAGAAGAGAGGATGAGCAACCACTGAGAGAGAGAGAGAGAGGGGGGGGGGGGTTATGTGTGACTGAACGTGAATGTGTGAGCAGAGCATGAGAAAATCTCTGCAAAAATCACGAACCGTTTGCGAGAATAGCTGGAAAAACGGGGCAACATTGGGATGCAAAGAAACGGGCTCAAGTTGATCCTCTCCCTGCATTGGATTTTCATGAAGATCTCAGCCGATAGAGGTTTCACCTGTGAGGACAGCAAAGGATCTATCCTTCAAGTTTAAAAAGAGGAAGATCTAAGGGACAGCATCTTCAATCTCATGGTTAGAGAAAATGTTGGAGGTGAAGAAACAGAGAAGTATGTCCTGTCTCATGTGAGCGGCTAAGACCTGGTCTCTCAGGTGGAACAACAACTCTCTGCACACTAAGCTGAAGAACAGCTGCAGCCATGCTGTGTGGTTTGAGGAGAGACACCAAGAACAGCATTGGTAAGAGCACCTCACTTTGATCTTTAGAACAAGCAGGAGGTCACTGATCTCTCTTTTATAAACCGCATCCATCCACACTGGATGAATCTGTGGAATTGCTACAGCGCATACTTCCAGGGTTTGATGGACTGGAAAAGATTTAAATCTGAGAGGAGTGGACCACTAACTTGGCATAGCATTTTACCATGCGTAATTAGAACAGAAATAGCATTGTGACCAGACATGGGGCTGCTCATTTTAAAAATAAAGTTTCACATCTGAAATAAGATTAGGATTCCAGTCTCATCTCTGACCCCATATTTAACCCACATTCTTGTTGAATATGAAACGGATGTCAGTCAGTGCCCTCATTCAAATTGGGAGTTAATTAGCTCTATTTATTTATAAAGGAGGGATCATTCCTCTGCTGAGTCTCTAATTATATAACCATAACTCAATTCATCTACAGACTGGCAGACAGATAGATACGAGTGTTATACGTTGTTGTTGGGGTTGTGTGTAATCGGCTTGCTCCCAGCCGCGGCTCCGGGGGTGAGTGATGGTTATTTTAAGCTGGAGGAGGATTGCCGGCGGACAGCTTGATGGTACAGTAACGTTCAGTCACGTGCACTCCATTGGGTCTTTGTAACCCTGAGCTAATGCTGCCTTTTGACAGAGATGACAGCTGCTGAACTGTGAGGGCCCCTGGGAGCCTGCATGGTTACTCTGCTTTTGCCTTGCCCAAAGTGTTCTTTTTTATGTGTCATTCACTTTATGTACATGTGTGTCCAAACTGCCTGGACACATTGTTTAAAAAAAGGACATAGGGGAAGAGAGTAAAATAAACCACAGATGTGTGTGTTCTCGACATCACCATGATATGTGAGTCAAATGGAGATATTTTTGTGTTTTAGGTCTGACTCATGCAGCTGCTGCACAGACTACATTTTTTTTCTCTACATCTTGTATCAAACAGCTGCCCGAAGGTTTCAGATCACTAAAGAGTATGACGAAGGATCCATACCTCTCGGCTGTCGGAAGGTTTCAGCTTCAGCTGGACAGATGTAGAGCCATGTTAGACGGAGACAAAGGAGTGGACCTGATGTCCTCTGGCTCCTCTTCTCTGGGATTCAGGCTTGGCTCAGCAACACTTGAAAGAGCTGGAAATACTTAATGTTTGGGCGATGTGGCATTTATAATTTTAAACTGATAAATGCTCAAATTTAACGTTAGCACTCTTAAAATTAAGCAAACCAATAAATCAGTTGTGACCTCTGGAGCAGGTGAGTTGTGCATTTAGTGCTTGTGTAAACATATGATAGTGCCCTGAAAAAATATTCACACTTCTTCACCCTTTTACATTTTATCATCTTACAACCACAAACTTTAATGTACTTTGCCATAACTTTATGGTACAGAAAGGTAAAGGAGGGACTGCTTTCAAGTGGAAGAAAAAAACAAAGATGGCTTTTAAATTTTACAGGACAATCTAAAGAGTTTTGCATTCAGATTACATAGGAAGTGTGTAAGAACACCAGGTTTTAATTTTATTTTACCCAGATTCATATTTTGATTGAAGTGTAGCATTTGAATAGGTGACTCTAACACATTCATTGAACTAAATCATCCCATTACAGCAATGGCTAAATGTATAAACTGGTCATTTCATTCGAAGGTGAACCTTGTCTCAACTCTTTTACAACTCGTTAGTTTTCTTCAAGCATTTCCTGGTATTTACTTTCTTCCATCTCTACGTCTCTTTAAGGCACTGAGTTTCTTGTCTCTGCTGATTTAAAGCATGCTGCACTAAAAGCATTCTGTACGCAGGCCAAAGGTTCAATTTCTTTCTCCTCTGAGCAGAGCACACTTTTTCACCTTTGCTATCTTCTCAACATGGATTAATGGGAACGTTGACAGCTGACTAGAATAAAACAGAATGCCTTTTTGTAATTACAGAAGAGTATAATGATACCGAAAAAAGCAGCTCCTTTGCTGTGCAAAGATGCAATTTAAAAAAGTACATAGAAAAATTAAAGGGTAGAATATGAAGTATATAAATATATTTCATAGATGACTATTATTTTGCAATGCATATAGTGCAGATATTAGTATGGATATGTTGCACCTGGGTAGAAGCTAAGTCTGATGGGGAAGCCCTGTCTGACGAGGGGTATAACTGTAGGAGTCCGTGCTTTTGTGACTTTAAAGTGCCTATGGCCTTTGCAAAGAAACATTCCCCTAGTTTGAAAGGACCTACTAATGTATAGATTTCTTGCCCCATTTTCAAATAGCTTTCTAAGTGGAGTGCACAGCCAGTAGCTAATAGATCCCTCCATCAAAGGGACTTTGGTTCATTGCAGCTCCTCCAAAGTTATAATCGACTTCCAAGCTCATTATCTAGTGTCCCTCTCCATGTCTACTTTGTTGTGCCTTAACTTTGCATACTTTTAAACGGACATATTTATTCTAAAATAAATCAGACACATTTCATTGTCTGATGACATTAATTCTGAGTGTTTCTCCTCACTCTTAATTTTTTGGGGCGGCATCAAAGGAGGCAGGAAATACATGCACGCCACATTTCCTTAGATTTTCCTTTCTTTTTTGTTTCTTTTTAGTACACAAGCATCCAAGGCTTTGGGTTGATCTTTCACAAGGAATGCTCTTCACATCTTTTAACACTTCATGGCTGTAATTTGACAAAATGGGGAAGCAACTGATGAGAAAATCCATCGTTTTTGCTATGATTTTGATTTATAATCGGAGACAAGGCTTTTGGGGATTTAGCCAACTAATGCTATGGATATTTTCACTTCTAGCTATATGTAAAATATACATTTTTGATTAAATTTATATTAATGGTGGCTGTAAAAGTTATAGTTTATGTACACATATAGGCGTTTTAACATAATGTTGTTTATTAACTATTTTTTTTTTTGTAAATTAGTTGGGAAGCATGGCTAAGTCTTCCCAGGTTTGGAAATCTCTGTATGCCATATTTAAATAAAGTTTTTTTTGTTGCTATTTTGGAACTACTGTATAACTAATTCATAGAGTCTCTTTTCTTTTTGAAAAGACAACCTGTCCAAGCTGTTCCTCAGCTTTCCAGAATGATGTTTAATCATTGTACTGGACATCTGAAAAACATAATCCATAGTGGGCAGGCTTACCGAAGCGCCCAGTCAGTTTCCCCTTCACTGTGACTGCAGATACGGTTTCATTGGTGCATTCAGGCTCAGATGGCTGGGCACTGACTCTGCTAATCTGTAAACGGTGTCAGAGATGGTTCCCACTATGGGTGAGAAGTGGGAAAATAAATCTGTTTCTCTGCTGAACAGATTGAACATTTTGCTGCTCTCCATAGCAGCCTCTGTAAATGACATGCAAATGATCATTTTCTCCTCATCCAAAATCAGTCCATTAACTGCATGCTGTTTCCATGCCCAAGTGGCTGCATACATCAGATTCCCTGAAAATGTATTTTCATGTTAAATAAAGGGCTTTAATGACTTTAAGTTGATTAAGTGCTATGCATCTTTAACTCAGATTAAAGTTCAGAACATGGAGGTGTGGCCGCTGTCAGATTTATGCATCGTTCTTCTTTACTCCTCATAACCTCCTACCCTGCTCTCTCCTCAGATGAAGGACCCTATTCAAAGGGGAACAAAGAGACAACTGACCAATCACATTCCACCAGAGGTCGAAGCCTTTCAGGTACATTTCAGTCAACCCTAAATTTATTTTGGTTTATCTGCTGTCTGAGTCACAATCCTATTGGGTCCCCAAGACAACAAAATTGCATGTCGTCTCTGTTGAGAATTATGTGCCTCCAGTGATTTGCCTCAACATTCGATGCTATAAATGCTTAGATAAGTTTAAAAAACTGCTCTTGTGGCATACCTGTCATGGGGGCTAAAGTGTTGTTGGTAGGATGGGGGGAGATTTACCAGCACAGCACACAGAGAGGAACACAAGACAGAATGAATGATGACACAATCAAACCACACAGGCATCAATCATACTGTATTTTTTCAATTAATACAACTAAGTCATGTAAACACGTAGAGATAATACTGTACTTTAAATCTAATATGAAATCATTGATGAAGTAGGAAAACCCTTTTTATTTTTATTACATTAAATAAATCACCTCAGCTGAACCAAAACATGCAATGATATTGAAAAACGAAGTCAAAAATGTTAAAGCAGAATGTGGAATCTCAAGGTGTTCAAGATAAAACAGCTTTCAGTTAAACTTTTTTATGCAGTAATTTCATATTATAGGCTAATATGTGTTCACTAATGAACTCCATGTTTTCAGGGGTCTCCTCTTTATAACACAATGGATCTTTTGTCTTTTCTATTGCTGGTGCTCCGCCTGAGAATTTGTTCCTATGATTTAGATATAACTTAAAACGCTAACTGTCTGGCAAATATCACGTTAGTCTTAAGAATATGTTTTGATACACAGCAGTTTATCTTCTTTTTGAAGACATCGAAGTACCCAACTCAGGTTGCTCGAAATCCAAACTTAGTTCTGAGTCTTCCACCACAGAACCTGATTTTCAGATGCACAGTACTGTTCAAAAGTTGCCTTGTGCATAAGCATCATCCATCAATGATCTAATAAGGTTTGTCCAGATTGTACTGAAATTAGGAAGTTAAGAGGGCAAGTAAGACTTAAGACTGTTGGGCCTTCCAAAAAACAAAACAAAAAAACAAAACCAAACTCATGCTTTAGACTTTTATTAATTTGTTTTAACTTCAAAAGCAACAGGAAAAACCACAAAGTAATGCATGATTGTTAAGCCGAAGGAAAATGGTTGGGTTCAAATGGCTGAGCAAAGTAAATCTGAAAAGTGTGACATGCTCTGCTGAGATACTTGTAAATAAAATCCTGTGCATCTGCATTAACGAGTCTGCTAAACACTAAGTACGTTTTAACTGTATTGAAATGAATCATAAATGCACCTGTTCTGTGAAAGCATCAGAGGCATGTATGTTTTATTTCTATTTAACCTGGATATAGTCCTGTTGACATAAAAAACAAATCCTGGCCAAGAGGCAGCAACAAATAAATCAAAAGAGTTACGTAACTTATAGATATAAAAAAAACTATAGTAAAAAAAGCTACATGTTAGTAAATTAGTCTTTGAGAATATGCAGTGAATTTCAAAACTTTCTAAAACAAAAACCAGGAGGAAAAGGGCTGAGTTGACAAAAATGCAGTATTGCTGAATTAAGTCTGAGCTCTAGAGACAGAGAGAGGCAGCCAAAGTAAAACTAGTCAACATTTCTCAGTGTAGGTTAATTACAGATATACAACCTGAGGCAGTGGTTCAAATGAATCTAATCATTGAAATATCCCTCCACCCTGTCCATGATGCAGGTATATCAGTCAGGTGGGTCCGATTGGTGAAAAAAACTAAAATATGCAGGACACCATTCCTCGAGGACTGAAGTTACAGCGCTAAGATTTAATTTATAGCTTGAAAAATGAAGAGGTAATAGTCCAACTTCAAAGCTAATAAGAAACAGTTTTTTACTTAAAATGAAAACAGTGCAAGAGGAGCATTTATTTGGCCTACTTAATAAATGCTGTGTAGAGAATAATTAATGCTGCATGTCACCCTGAACACAGCATCACAGCGGTAAAACATTATGGTGCCAGCATCATGCTTTTAGATTCCTAGCACAGACAGAGAAGCTGAGAAGAGCTGTTGGTTGGATCTAAGGTATAAATACTTAAGTAAAGCAGTCTGAACCATTGCGTTTCTTTTGATTTTTCTTGAGTTTTACTGCTTGGAAGAGCCTGCTGGGGCTTTAGCTCCAGACTACACTGACCGTCTTATTTTGAATAATCTTTCTTTTTGTAGAACGATTCACTCATAAACATTTGAAAAGGACTCTCTAAGACGTTCCATATAAATGGGTTGCAGCAGTAACTTATCTAAGGTCATTGCTCTCCTCTTTCTCTTTTGGTGTAGTGTTGAAACACCACTAACACTTTAGAGTGACAAACTGTGAAAACCTTTGCCTTTTCAGATCTGCAGACACCAGTGTGTTGAATCAGTCCAGATTATATAATAAGCAGCATTTTGCTGCCTTTTTCTTTTAAAATCACTGAGATCAGTTGTAGTTTTACAAAGACAATGTTTTTTTTCTTAAAGAAATATAAATGCACTATAACATTTGACCTTTTTTTTTTAACTATATTTGCATGTTTTCAGGTCAATTTCATTTTTATATATAGCGCCAATTCACAACACATGTCATCTTAAGGCACTTTACAGAGACATTTACAGATCATGCAGACAGATTGGTTAAAATGTCACTCAGGAGAACCAGCTGATTGCATTGAGTCATTGACTTTGCAGGATTTACTCCTGCATGTATTGGCGGCTTCTCATTTAGTAGGGAGTTTTACACTTAACTCCCTATTGTCCTTCACATTGCAGCACAAATATTTATTTCAAAATGTGAAGAAACAAAAACAAGAGACAAAGACTGAAAACTGCTGCCTGTGGTTGTATTTTAGAGATTTTTTTACAGAGAGATTCACAGAGAAAAAAAACAAAAAGTCTTTCCATGCCTTGCAGACAGGGCAGCTCTGTCAAGCAGAGGCTAATTCTTTCTGTGGGTCTGTGCCTGGGTCTGTATCTGTCAGCAGAGGAGTATCGAGGAGTGACCACGGTGGAGCTGATGAAAAGGGAAGGCAGCAGCCTTGGCCTCACCATCTCCGGAGGCTCTGATAAAGATGGCAAGCCCAGAGTGTCAAACCTACGGCCAGGTGGGCTGGCTGCCAGGTGAGATCTGGGCTTTGTGATGGCAACCCCAGCAAACCTGTCAGACATGTCCTTCTGGATCCACATGTTTTAAAGGCTAGCAAGTTGTATTTAAACTGTTGCTATTTAGTGTTTTAACATTCATTCTATTAGAGAAATTTCCTCACCTATAAGACAAAACTAACAAGAGAAGAACTATTTGAATTAAAGTCATTCTTTGCTAATTATCGGAATACCATGCATTCAGACTATCTTTATCAGTGATATGCTTAGTGGCATTTATTGTTTAATGCAGCAGGAAAAGCCTGACAAGGTAAAGATGTAAAAAGGTGGTCAGAAGTGGTCAGGCATATTCTTTGATAACTACAGTCTTGTAATTTTCCAAGTTTTCTTATTTTGACTCAATGCTTCAACTCATAAATAAATCTTTATAAATCTCAGACGTCACCATAAAACTATCCTAGACCAAACCTGACAGAACTTAACCTATAACATGAAAAACTTGCACACTTGTCATCATGCTAAAGGACAAACAGCATGATGATGAGGGGGGGTGTTCTAACAAAGGAATAATAGTGGAACCTCTGTTCTTCACAAGTAAGAGAGGGACAGTTAAATTACTTCCTCTGCTTAATATTTGCTTGAAACTATTTAGACTGGAATAAAAACACATTTAACTTAATTTTCTGTTATTCTTATAAAGTATAAATAAAACTCAAGGGTATTTTTCTTTCCAAACAGTTGCACCTTGTAGTAGAAGACCATCTACTTCTGCCTTTCTCATTTATTGGTTGTTTTTTCATCAAGGGAAAGCAAAAAATAAATGTAAATAGGAGGATCTGGAGACATTTATCAGCTTTTTGAAAACAACTATTTGCTGATTTCCTACCAGCCATGGATTCTTCTTGGCCTATTCACAGATGACATACTGCCCGGTCTCCATTCAGCTGAAAACTCGCATAAAACTGGTCAAATATCAGTTTACCGCTGCTTCCAAGATATACAGTAAAACACTCCTATTATACAGTAGTATATTTATCTAAGAATTTTCTGTACCTTCGAATGACATAGGTGGGCAGATAAAGGTCAGAGATGGTATGGTCCACTTTAAGAACTGTCAGAAATCCCGATGCAAGAATGTTTTAGAGTTTTTTAAATACATGTAAATAATTTGAAATCAAAAAATTACATATTTTTACTCTGATACTTTTACTTCATTTGGGGCTGGGAGGTTGTCACCTTGTATGTAAGTGATGTGGAAAAAAAACCCACCTTCAATTCAGCAGGAATGACACATTCCTTTGAAAAAGTCCTTGTCAAATATGTCATTCCTTGTCACGTCTAAGGGACACCATGCTAATTCTTCTAAACAGCTTGTTTTCACACAGCTGAGTTCATGCCTGTGTTGAAGTACCCGGTAATTTAAAGGATGGGCACATGCGGGGGCAGTGAGTAAAATGGCTGGAAAGGTGTGGTGAGATCGGACCATCCTGATTTTCAACGCTGCTAAGCTTTAGAGTCCTCTCTGTCTGCTGTCACGGCTGATTGACAGTAGCTGGAGGGGTGAGAAGGGCAAGAAGGGCGGAAAAACTATTTGATTAATTAGCTCTCAAGTGAGTGGCGCATTGACTCAGAAAGTCAAATGGGAGACACCATATACTCATCTCTGACTGTGACAAAGATGGAGAGACTATCAACTGTCTCACTTTAAAATCTGTTCTGCTTTCTGCACAGATGTCCTTTATTCACCAGCAGAGATTTAGTAGTTCAGAAAACTGCTCTGGTCAAAGAATAAGATGAACCCATCAAGGATTTATTTATTTTTTTAATTATCCATTTTTTTTTTTTCTCGGTTACAATGTTATTCCAGTAAAATCTTTCAACTACAACTTAAAAATGACAAACTAAATCATACATGCAGGCTTCGATATTTGCATATACTCCTACCAATCTTTGAATATAATTTATATCACAGTTTGTAAGACGCCAGCCTTTTAGACATTTACACATTTCTGGCACAATTTGGGACAGATATTTGTCCATTTCTATTCTATTACATTAATCTAAACTGTTGTTGTAAAACCTGCTTGATATTTAGGCCAGACTGAGACTCAATGTTGGTCTAATTCAAACGCACTAAAACCAAATTTAAGGAATTTTTAGGCTCATTGTCCATTGTGAGATTAACCTAATTGATTAAATAATTTAGGAGGAATCTCCATACTCAACTTCCTGTATATAGTTGTTGTAGTAATATATAGTAAACATTAGTTTGTTTGCATTTAATTAAAATTAGTTCAGACGTGGAGCTCTGTTAATACACAGGGGTAGAAGTGGAGAATTTTAGAACCATTCTGCTTTTAACAGTGATCAAAGCATATTGCTGGTCTTAATGATCTGTTTTGACTTTGAACAGGAGCGATCAGCTTAATGTGGGCGACTACATCAAGTCAGTAAATGGCATCAACCTGTCGAAGCTCCGGCATGACGAAATCATTAGCCTACTGAAAAACATCGGGGAGCGAGTGGTCCTGGAAGTTGAATATGAGCTGCCTCCAGTTGGTGAGAACAAACTAAAGAACTAAAACTTGCTATAATAAAATGATTTCTATGTTCTTACAAGTTACGTTAAGTTTTTTTAATACTTCTTGGATCAGAGACCCAAAGAGAAACTAACAAAAATGTCTAAAAGGAGTTTTAATAGTCAAGCTCGGTTTACTTTGCAGTGAAGATGTGTAGGTAATCGTCAACATTATAAACAATGTAATCATAAGTTACTTATTCAGTTTGAGTGTTGCAAATTACAGATGCACATGATGAGGTGACTCAATGATATCACACATTAATCCTATTTTACAGTGTGAAGATGCTCTAGAGCTGCACTGATGAAGATTTACTTGTTGTGGCAGACCGAATGCTTGATGTGTTTGAGATTGGAGGGAAGTTAAACTTAGACTTTTTTTTCCTGTTAACTGTTATTACAAATTAAAACAAAATTTTTTGATGAATAAAACAGAAAACAAACCAAAAAAATGAAACTGTGGTTCTTTTTATCAAGAATTAAGGGTGGAAAATGTGACCAAAGTGGAAAATTGTGCAAACGCACCTGAAACACAGCATTAATTTACCAGTTTGAAGACATTCAGCTGATTTAAAGTGGAAAAGTCGAAAAAAAAAGGAAATATGATGATGTCAAAACCAAAAGTAATTACTTTGTCCTGAAGCAATATCATGTTATTCATTTTATATTTTTTTATCCCAGTTAACACAAAATACCAAAGACAGGGATGTATTAGAAATGGTAGAACTTGACTCTAAGGCAGCTTTACTTTCCTGCTGTGGAGAAAGAAAAAGCCTCTAGAGATGGTGAGGCCTAGAGAGAGACTCTCAATCAAACAAACATTTTAAAATAAGTATAGGTATAAAAGATTTTCCTTATGGGATTAATAAAATATTGTTCAATTGAAGATGATCACACCTTCCAGTTTGCAAATATCCAGTTTTCTTTTGACTCTTGATTTTTTCTCTCCCTGTAGTCCAGAATCCTTCGGGCGTCATAACTAAAACCATAGAGGTGTGTTTACACAAGGAGGGAAACAGTTTTGGCTTTGTCATGAGAGGTAAGAGGCTGAGATTCGACTCTTTTAACAATGTTAAATAAAGTATATGGCTTTTCAGCTGCCCCCCTCCCATATTATAAAATTTCTTTCAACTTGTTTTAAAGGGGGCTTCCATGAAGACTGGCGAAGGTCTCGTCCTCTAGTAGTTACTGGCGTCCGGCCTGGGGGTCCGGCTGACAGGTCAGGATGAGGAGAATAGTCTGTATAAATAGCGTTTGTGTTTAACCTGTTTTGACTGTGTGTGTCAGGTTTTTGTGAACAAATCTGTTTAAATCAGAGCATGTAAGCAAGCATGCATACACAGGTATGCCCACTAATGAATCCATTCAACAAATTTCCTTATTTTCATGTATCAAATCAAACATCAGATAATTCTTCATAAAGCATTGACCATCCATTCTAAACATAGGTATGTGTTAAAAGCTCTGCTGTGCACCTATGTTAACATGGCCATTTATTTATTTTCTTTTAAATCAGACTGCACAAATTGTTGCTACAACAGGAGTGCAGCATCTTTAACACGGAAAGGGCACCGCTCATCCTGAGGCTAATGCAGCTTTGCAAATTTTTTTTCCAAGAAAAACTGAAAGCACGAAAGCACAGAGCAAATTTTAATGAAGCAATTTTCCTTTCCATTGTTTATATTTCTGGGGATCTTCCTTCTAGAGAGGGCACGATGAAGGCTGGAGATCGGGTTTTAAGCATAGATGGGATGCCTTTAAACAGAGAGAGGCACGCTGACGCTCTGACCATGCTCATGCAAAGTGGCCAAGAAGCTCTTTTCCTGATTGAGTATGACGTTTCTGTCATGGGTGAGTAATCACACACACACGCAAGGAGCATGTGGAGGCTTTCGGAAGGCAGGGTTTCTCTGAGGGCATGTGCCCATTTGGGTGCATGGATGATCGTTGGTGCTGGAGACGGCACCAGGGGAGCAACATGAACTCTGGTGCACGTTTATCCAGATTCTAACAAAGAAACAGTTGGGCTTGAATTCTTAATATATATATAATTCTTAATGAATTAAAAATGAGAAAAATAGACTAAAAGTAGTGTATGAACCTGTTCTCATTAAATAGGAAAGCATAGAAATCTTTTTGCATTGAAGATCATCTCAGTGTTCAATATACAAATTTTTTATCTTTTGGGGACATTGGTAATTTATTATTTTTTTATGTAAAAGATTTCTTCATGTTTTGGCCTATATATAGAGCATATGTGAGAACATCCCATTGTATGTTGTTGGATAGAATGAGAAAAAGTTCTGCAGGACAAATTAAAAAAGTCTCAACTGTTGTCATCGGTGTTCTTACACAGCCCTCCTTCATTACACCACCACTTACTTCACCACACTTTTGTTTTCAACTGATTAAATAGACATTTAAGCTCCTACCAGGAGTTCTAAGAACATAGTATAGCTCCAGTGTTCCTACCGTTTAGAGCTTCAATAACAGAAAAAAATATCTCAAAATATCCTCCGTATATAACATTTTATTTAAAAAAAAGGCTGAAAACAAGTCAATCTTTTATTGCAGAAGCATAATCTAGTTGTAGGTTATGGAGTGAAGGATCTTTAAAAACATTCCCATTTGCACAATATTTCTAATTCTTCCACTTTGAAGTGGCCACAAAAATGACAAAGAACAGCACAAAAAGAACAAGAGGGCAAAAAGAACCAACATAACAACCAGATTCACTAAAAACAGAAAGAATAATACCAATAAAATTAGCAAAAAGCAACTCCAGTTTAACTTTTTCCATTACAAAAACTCAGTGGCTACCTTTATTTACTGGTTATAACCTAAGTATTAAATTATTTACCTCTGCATTCTTTGCACTGTGCTCAATGCGCTGCTGCTCTGTTATTTTAATCTGTCCATTTTGTTTATAGTATGTGTATATATCTTCTCTATTCCGTAGCCTATCTTGTTTTTTTATCACTGTATAATAAAGCACATTGTACAATTTAAAGTCAGAATTCTCATATGTGTACACATTTCTGGCAAATAAAGTGAATTTTGATCCTAAGTATCATAATATACCAAATTCAAGAGTGTATAGCATGACTAAAAGCCTAATTATAACCTCCTTTTGGTCATGGTGACTAATTCTCAAGATCGCGCTCTTTGCTCTGGTCTATTCAAACTAGAGCAGGTCACCAAGGATGGTTGGCACATATTTCTTCCCTGTGCATGAAATTTAGGATTCAGACCTTCTGCCTGCAGTTTAATAAAGATGTGAAATCACTCACAGCATTCACCACCTCATTTTTCTACTGGGTAAAAAGTGTTTTTTTTTTCCCCTTTTAAAATGTTACTGCTTATTTATTAAAATATTGCTTTGATTGTAGGTCGTCAAACAGAAAAAATGTCAAAACATCAGAATATAATATCTGTTTAAAAGTAATTACTTGCAAGCATTTCTCATAATAGAAATATTGAGGTTGAAGGAGAACCCAAAACACGGAATATAGTAAAGACAAACAAAAAAAAGTTATTTAATGAGGAACTGAGAACAACTTTCCTGGATGATGGACACGAAAACATAGAGATCGGAAGCAAACAAAAGGTAGATTTAAGTTAATCATTTAAATCAGTTGTGTTGCAGCAGGGATTCATATAAAATCTGCAAGACAGTAGCTCCTGAAGACCAGGGTTGGAGACGCTGCTTTGCAGCTTCATCAGGGTAACAGGAGGCTGGTGCCTAAGTCCTCCATTACCATACATACAATCATATGTACTGTAAACCTAAAGGCAATTTACTGCAGAAGTTTTCAAACTTTTTGGCATCTGATCCACATAATAGAACCAGAATTATCACGATCCATTCTACTGATTCAAATACAACAGTTCCTAATAAGCATTTAAACAAAAATATTCTTCGTCAGTTTTGTTGTTTGCTTTTTGGTTTCATTCCTGTAAATGATCTGTGACCTTAAATTTAGGAAGCTATGATTTAGAGTCACCAATCAACAGTCATATGTTGGACAGTGGAAGAAATTCAGAGTACTAAACGCGAACCTATGATTGTGTTATGAAAGAAAACGAAACTCAATATAGAAAGACCAGAGGCCAGGATTAAAACCCAGGACCTTCTTGATGCAAGATAACAGTGCTTCCAACTGTGCTGCTGTGCAGCACACCTCACAACTACAAGCAACCAAATACTTTTTAACAATAAATTCCCACCCCACAAAAACATCCCTCTCTCTTCTCCCATGTAGGAATACACAGCAATGACATATAAGGAATAATCTAAATGCAATATAAATATTACAAGGTACCTATACATCAAGTAAATATTACTGTACTTTGTACAAAAGTTACCCTTTACAGCAATACACTTAAAAAAAAGAAAAAAAATAGAACAAAAGTATAAATAAAATTCAAAGACATAGTTAAACCTCCTGTAAAAACTGACCAATAATATTGTGATTAATGTACTTAATATTTTTTTACTTTATTTTTCAAGGCCATACACTGTGCCATGGAGTTAGACCAAGCTCCGATTACTGGAGAATCATACTTTTTCCACCTGTTACCTAGCTATCATTCTTTTAGCTTGTAAAATACCAAAAACTATTAATTTACATTGCTGGTGATTCAGTTTAAGGTGCTGTGGGTATAAGTGTAACAAGATCATTTTTGCATCCTGAGGGAGATTCAAAGATACAATTATTTTTGTGATATTGATAATTTCAACCGAAAAGTTGAACTCCCAAACAAAATAAATGATCCCTGGGCTTCCCTGCATTTAAAACATGTACCTGGGAAATACTAAATACCCTCCTTTTTATAACTTCCTTGTCAGATCCTGTTCATAAAAATAAAATCCCAAACCGGATCAGAGAACATGGCAGCCCCTTCAGGATCGCAGGGTAATTAATTATACCGTAAAATATTCCTTAGCCAGTGTCAAAGCTGAATTGCTTAACCTGAACCTTCTTTCCAATATCCAGGAGTAGGATTCTCAATAAGGGTTTATATGAGGGATCCCACATCCTCTAATATCCTTTATTAAAATCTTTTTACAAATAAAAAAAAGCATTTTGAATTCTAATGTCTGCAGTTTTACAATTAGATGCATCATTTCTTTTCTGTCCTATTGCTTCAAGAAGTCATTCAATATTTATTCAGACAACTTATGTTCAGGCAGCTATTATTGACTCCAACCCTTAATAACTGGAAAGTGTAATTTACACACTCAAATTTAGATTTTTTTTTTTTTTGTCAAATCAAATGTTCTTGTAACTCCTATTACATTTGCTTAATATAACTGGAACTGTGAATGATGATGATGTCACTGATGATTTAGTCAGTAGGCCTGTATAATGTTCTGCATGCCTGTGTTGTCTGTTTCAGAGGCAGTGCAGCAGGCCTCAGGCCCTCTGCTGGTGGAAATAGTGAAATGTTCTTCAGCTAGCCTGGGGATTAGCCTCACAACAACAATATATAGAAGCAAGCAAGTCATCATTATCGACAAGATAAAGCCAGCAAGTGTAGCAGAAAGGTGAAGCAAGACCCACTGAATGTTTTCCAACAGAGAAGACATCCCGACAGAGCTAGAGTTTCTTTCTTACTTTCAGGTGTGGAGCACTTCATGTGGGAGACATCCTGCTGTCCATAGATGGGACAAACACAGAGCACTGCTCCCTGATGGAGGCAACACAGCTGCTGGCCAGCACCTCTGAGAGTCTCAAACTTGAGATTCTTCCTGCCAGTCAGAGCAGACTTCCCGTCCGGCCACAAGACACAGGTATTCCCCTCAGGGAAATTTATATTTAAATCTTGTTTAAATCTCTTTTTTCATTATCAATGCAAAATTCTATTGAAAAGGTAAACTTCTTGAATAGGGAATGGAAACACTTAGTAGTCACCAGTCTAACTTACTTAGCCAGTTTCATTAACATCATTTTACAAATTTTCATTTTTGTCTGTTTTTTTTTAAAGGTGAAAAAGAATTATATTGTATTTTAAAAATAATTATATTTAAACGAAAGAAAAGCTGTTGTATTTTTCTGTTTCATACTTTTAAGGTTTTTAGAACTATAAAATATAATAATTATATTAAGAACAAATAATAATTGTCTTGTTAAATCTTTCCTTTTTTTAAAAAAACATAATAGTTTATGATTATTTCCTTTTGTCAGAGTATTACTATCTCATGTTATGTACGTATATTAAACAGTATCTATCTATAATACCAGAATCTGTATAAACTATTGGCCTCATTTTTGTGCTCAAACAAGGAATTTGATTTCGGTTTTTCATCGATCCTGTCGTAATTGACAGTTCAGATTACTACAGTGTATAGAAACAGAAATAAAAATAGAAATAAAGCTTAAAAGGATGAAAAGGAAAAGATAAAAACCAAGGGTAATAGCAGTATGTATGATATATGCTTGCGCACCCCACTTGATTTTTTACATAAATAGATAAAAGGGGGGCAGGAAGCTGTGACGGATGTGACATATTCATTGTGTTTAACAAAGAATCCGCCTGGGGAAATAATTTGTCTCTGAGTCATTTGTTTTAGCCTTTAGGGCTCTGTAGCACTAACCTGAAGGTAAAAGCCTGAGCAGCCTCTCAGCAGGAGGGGTTTACTTTTTTCGGGCTGTAGACTTGTGCAGGCCATGAATGGAAGATGGTCCCTGGTGATTCTCTCTGCAGACCTAATTGTTTGTTGCAGTTTGGACCTGTCCTGTCTTGTAGATCAGCAAAACCACACAATGATAAATATGTGCAATAACACACTGGATCATGATGTAGATGATGATTAGCAGTTCTTGTGGAACGTTGTACTTCCTCAGATTCCAAAGAGAGTACAGTCTCTGCTACTTCAGAAGTCCACCCTCATCCCCACCATAGCTGCTTTAGATCCAGGTGGTCTTGCAACTATGCAGATCTGAATCAAACAGTGGTGCCATCTGCAAACTTCAAGACATTTACAGATTAATCCAATGAGAGGCAGTCATTTGTGGTGATTTTAAAATACAATACAAACAGATAACCATCCAGATTTAGCTTCCCAGAGAAGAACTGCTGTCAAATCATTTCAAAAATGTGTGCAGTTTCCCCCCTAATAATCAGATCGTTTCTTACTTTGCCCAGGTGGTCTAAATCAGGCTGTGTATGTTTTTCTTTTTTTATATATCAGTGGCCTCTTGCTTTGGTTGAACACTTGCATGTCAACACACAATGCGTAGTTGCCACCACACAACATTATTTTTGAATTGTTCTGAACTTCTTCTGCCTGCACAAATAAACACGTGTAGCATCACACAAGGGGAGGAAGTTAAAACAAGGAAATATGCTGTAGTTTATTGTAATAGGTTATATAATTAATTCACAGATGTCATTTCCTCCAATGCGTTTCTGTTTATTATTCTTAGGTTTTTATTCATCTATAATTGTCTTAGATTTTGAAGCTCACCATTTTTGATGGTAGTGAGACATCTGAACAGAAGTTATGTCACTTTGGCATCCTGATTAATTTATAAGCCCCAATGCAATTTATGCAATTAATGCTATCGTTATAAGAAGCAATATTTAGTAATAAGTAATATTTCAACACCACTTTGTTGGTAAGGGATAATATTGTAAATTTAAACTTACTTTTTTGGAAGCAACGCATTCAGTCTGTTCCACTACAGATAAATGATGCATGTGTCTTTATCTTGATAACTGGTATAGAAACAGTCTAGTTTTCTGATTATTTCCTTTGGCAACAAATCAGCACTCAAATAAGAGTCATTTTCACAAAAACAATTTTTTTCACAGCTCATCTTTTTTTGGTAGGAGGCACGATTAAAAGACGCAATTAGTTAAATCTGCTCAGGGGATTTAATGAGACTGATAGAGCAGGCACAAGATTAGGAGAAAATATTTCTTTCCACCCACTAAGACTGAAAGCAATATATCTTGGACCGAGTGCCCAAGGTGAGCTTAATTTAAGCTGGCAGAGTCAGGGCTTTTCAGGCTGATTTAAGTTATGTAGAACTTGGTTTCATGAAAAGGGCCAAAGGTTCTGTTGCATTTAGTTTAAATACAGATGATTGGATTTAACCGGGATCCCTGAGTAGTGCAAACATCCCCCATTCAGCAACCTCTTCAGACAATCCTGCATTCATGCAGGCAAGCTGTCAGAGATTAGAAGGATGACTGTCAAAATCAGCATTGAACGACTGATACCCCTGCCTGAATCTGGAAGAGAGAGGAAGTACTGAGGCAAGTGTCAGTCGGTCAGCTGTTTTTATTCTTTGATTGCTTCATGAATGCAGTCTGACTGAATACTCAATGTTTTAAATGAAGAATGAACCCCTTTAACAGTAGCTGTGTAGCTGAATGTTTATTGAGGAGGTTAGGGATGAATAAAGACTGACATGAAGTATTTTTAACAGTGCCAATCAGATGCAGAGACACAAACTCTGCATTAACACCAATCAGGCCTTCAGCTGTACTCAATCAAGGACGAGCCACATCCCTGAAGTCAGTAAGCAGGATTTCCTGACTTTGTTCAGCAGTTTTACCCCCTTTGTCAGAATGAAATGATCAAAATGATATTCAGTTTGAAATCAGCTCTTTGGAGGCTGGCTAGTAAAAGTAAGATTATTTCCATTTCCATTATTTGCAATAACTTCCTGTTTTCTCATCTGAATATTAGTTAAACATCAGAATTCAGTCTAGCGTGTTGCGTAGAAGACATTATATAAAAATGACTTGTTAATGTATTCCCAAAGCATCGTTGTAAATCAAGACTTAAAAAGCAAATGATGTCGGTTTCCATTCGATTGAGTTCTTAACATTATGCTTTGAATTACTGCATCTTGTTTTAATAATGCATGTCTTTCTCTTTGCTGCTGCAGTTAAAGTACAGAAAAGCAACCATCATCACTGGGACCAAAGCAGCAACTACTGCCATCCCCCACATGCCAGCCACAGCAAGACATGGAGCAGCCCAAGCCACCCACACAACCAGCAGGACCACTGCAAATGTACGTAATCACTTGTGACAGATGTGCTGCTGGCAGGACAGTTTTGGTGGATCCTTAACAGCACAGTTATTAAATTCTTTCTCCATGAGGTTTGCCCTGACAGTAGTCACCACTTTTCATCGTTTTGCTGCATTTTACTGCTGCAAATGTCTTTTTACTGGAACAGCATCTTTCATGTAATTTATAATGCATTTTTTTTAATATATATATATATTTTTTTTTTTTTGTAACAGCTGTGAGCGGGGGTTTCTCCCCTTCCTCTACAGCCACCTCAGGCTTCAGCAGTCAAGGTAGCAACACCCTGCCATGTCCCATTGCTCCCATCGTCCCCACCAGCCCCCGTAACTCCACTGGGAAGAGGAGGAACAGGAAAAAGGACCACAAGAGCTCATGTATGACAAATAATCTCCTTTTGGGTTAAAATAAGATTAGTGAGGCAAAGATTTATGGTATCATTTGAGACAAACTTCTATTTTCAACACAACAAAAAACATACAAAAAGTGCTGTAAAAAAGTATGTTACCTTAACAGAGTTTATCAGCACTGCTGTTGAACATAGGTCTAAGATAACCAAAATAAATGCAGCATGAGTAGGGAGAAAAAAAGAAGTATCCAAATTAACACAACCCTTGGTTGATTTCTCAGTAAATCTTCTCTGTGGATGAATTTTAGCCAGTCTGCCTATTAGATTGGTGTTAATTCAGCCATTTGGCTTTTCTTTTTTTTTTTTTTTTTTTTGGCTTTTCTACATATTTTTATTTCTTATCCTTCCTAAAACTTTACTCAGCTTTAGAAGAATGTTGTCAATCACAGTTAATTTTCATTGTAACAGAAACATGAATACAGATTTTTGTATTTACTCAGGTTATCTTTGCTGGACATTAACAGTTTGATTTGAAACATTTTAAAAAACAAAAACTGTAAGGAAAGGAGTAACTTTTCAAAGCAATCAATATTCGTTTTAGCCACCAAGATTTTTTGTTAATCTGAAGCTGATTCCATCTAGTCATATAATGACAAGTTCACCTGAAATTAAATTCTTTTATTTTTACCATATTAGCTAATGAATGCTTCTTAAAGTTATTTGTTTCTTATTTGATGTGAAACACAAATACTCTAAAGACAAAGATTGATTGACATGTTTGAATCCACGCCTTGTAGTATTCACTCCTTTGTCAGTTTAATAGGACCTCCTGGCTGAAGTGATATGGTGTAATTTAACAGTCCTATATCAGATATATTTTAGTCAGCTGTCGGGTCACGTTGTCAGTATATTTTTGGGTTCAGAGCCTTGAAGTGCCTACACTGAGGTGTGAAAACGGATTTATCCGAGTAACCTGAGCCTCTGTGTGAGAATAGATTTGACTGATTGTTGTCACATGCATGACTGTGACTCATTCCCTTCCCATTTCCTTCCCGTCTTGCCAGTGGGCGGCTGTCTTTTTTCCTTACCCTCTCCAACCATCCCAAACGGTCCCTCCCTTTGCTCTATTTATCTGCCACATTTCCACTGATCTGTCTCCCTGACATGTCCTCTCACTTCTCCCCTTTTCAGTGTCTCTGTCCTCCAGCTCCGTCGGTCCTGGGGGGCAGATTTTCCACGTGGAAACAAGTGAAGTCCTCCTTAGGGGGGATCCACTCACAGGTTTTGGGATCCAGCTGCAAGGGGGGGTATTTGCAACAGAAACGCTGTCTGCTCCCCCAGTCATCCGCTTTATAGAGCCCGACAGCCCAGCTGAGAGGTAACCCATTAAGGCACCTAATCAGAAATCAGGCAGCAAACAATGGTCACCTTTACCAGAACGGCCTCAGTGGCAATGATTCAACAAGCCTGTGAGAAATTTGTTCTGGTTTCCAAACTGATTTAACAAAGTAAAATAAAAATGTGACTAATAGAATATTACAATTTTAGTTGATTAAGTGATGATAGCCAGCATAATTTACACACATTACAACACAATAGATTTTTTTCTGTTTATAGCCACAATCTTAGATTTATTTTATTGAGAAATTTAATTATTAACACAACATAAAGATCAGGGTAAGGTTGATTAAGTTGTTTTTAATGTAACTGACAAATCTAGGAGGTTTGGCATTGATTTGTCTTGTACTATGCAGAAATCTGGCCTTTATGCAAGAACAAATTGAATAAAGTTCTGTTTTAAAAGAATGATATAAGAATTTATTAGGATTTTAGGAGAAGAGGTTAAATAGAAATTTAGAAAAAAAATGTATTGTCCTTACCCTAGACTATTCAGAGCTGCTTTGTTTTGATTGATCAAATAACATTCTGATGAGATGTATTGGAGCTACTGGTTGTAATCGAAGTAAAAAGGTTCAAGGCTTATGGGTGGTTTTCGAAATGCACTGCATGAAAATCATTTGTCCAGTGAATTTACCATAACTGTCCATGATGTCCAGACCTGTTTAGGATTGTCTGGATTAGATCTTTTAAACTCATAAAAAAATCAGTGGGATTGTTGTGATGGGGAAGAAAAAAAACATAACTGAGAAAACTGGATTAATTGCAGCCAACAAAATCATTGCAGTATTTGGCAATAATTCTATATCTGTATGCTTTTCTAATGCAAAATGCAACAATACAAAAAGTCAACACATCACTATTCTGTTGGGGTTTTTTTTTGTTTTTCTACTTTGACCACCAAGGTTTTATATAACAAGATATAAGAACACTGATGGTACAAAAAAAGGTTCTTTGCGATTATTATGAAATTTGACATACTGTATAAAGTTATTGAATCATTTACTCTTCTAATTGGATTGAGACTTAAGCAATCCTTATTTTATGTTAAGATTCAAACGCATTAGAAAGCACAAAAATATGCTACCTTTTCGGATCATAGTGGGGTATTTTCAGGCTTTCATGACATTTGTAATCTCTTGAGCTTACTGCTGTTAGTGTGAAGCCCAGAGCAAGCTGTAGGTTTTCCAAGTGAGGCAGAGAAGCATTGTACGTGACTGAATGTCTTAATGCCTGTATGTCACAGCCTGCCTCGAGTGCTTGAGAGCTCTTCTGAGGACATCTGCATTTGAAGATCTTTAAAGGAAAATATGGCTATTTCCCTGGAACGTATATTCAAAATAGCTGTTGGAGAAACATATATGTTAGGTTATCTAGTATTGAGATGGGCAGCAATCTCATAACATATTCCTGGATTTAAAAAAGTCAGTTTTTATGTTTGTTTTAGTAGCAGTGAATATATAT
>JAUZNJ010048911.1:0-31193 GCA_034780135.1 Jordanella pulchra
TTGAGGGCTCCAGCCCAGGAGACCACTGCGCACTCTGCTGGAGGAAAGATGGACAACAGGCTCCGGATCCCAACAGTTAGGACTTATTGAAAAGGTGGATGAGTCTAGTAAATAAGACAGAGAGACAGATGCAAGCAGGGGGGAGCAAAAAAAAACTAAGAAGGACAAGAATAAAGTATAAACAATGAAGGAAGGAGTAGATGTAAGATGTAAGGTACTGGTAAGGAGTAAAGAAAGGAAGGAGGAGTGAAGAAAAACAAGTAAAGGAAAGAAATTGAAAGAGGAAGTTAGGACATTAAGGAGGAAGAGAAAGACAAAGAATGAAAACCATAAGAAAGAAGATATAATTAGGAAGTCAAGGAAGAAAAGAAGACATGAAGTAAACCATACAAAACGATAAAGAAATGAAGAAAAGAAAGAAGGAAAATTTATGGATGGTAAGAATAAAAACTAAGAAGAGAGACAGTGAAAAGTATGCAAGTTGCTGGGGGTGGGGTGGGGAGAGAAACCATTTGAGGGATTATTTGGTAAAGTTTCATCTCAACAGCCTCTAAGAAGGGGGGGGGGACTCCAGCTCTGCAGCTCACTTTATGTGGCATGATGAATGCAGCACACATTCAGAGTGACAGCCTGACAGTCACAACACTGACAACTGATCTAATATTCATCTCTACATGCCTGTAAACACAACTACTGCACTACGGCGTTAATGGCTTCACCCTAAGTTGTCATCCTTATTTTTTAAAGTTAGGTGACTGTATTCGCAGTGTGTGGTTTTGCATCTGTTTCACATCATTATCCGCCTCATGTTTTGTGGTAGACTGGTATGGATCCCTAGTCTAGTTGAGCCTGGCTGGCATACGGATTGAATCCACTATAATCTACCATAAGACTGTGCTATATCTGAAGGAGTCACAGGATGCTAACTCAGCCCCTTTTTCTAAAACACACAAACACACACATTCATCCACACGTTACATTAATGCAATTGGGATTTAAGGGAAAGTGAGTGAATAGTTTCAGGTCGCCACATAGATTCCTGTATCGGGACGCTGTATCAGCAAGAATGGCTGCCAGGGTATGATCGGAGCAGTGTCGACAAACAGTCCCTGTTCTGACACATATTCGCAAGGAAAAGTATGGAATCGGATTAATATTCAGGTCTGGATACGTATGAAAAATAGAATATGGAAAGAAACTAATACTGAAGACATTTGCTTTATTTAATTCCTCTAAGGTTATACCCATAAATCTGTCAACCTACACTGGAAGAACTGTCTGTACTTGATTTATTTGAAGGAATCTTCCGTAATTTGTTTTTACGGATCTTTCAACTGTATTTATCAGAGCCGTTTAGGTAAGAGAGTTCTGACAACTTGACTGACAACAATGGGTGGGCAATGCTTTAGAGTAGTTTACATTAGAAAAATATTTAGAAAAAAAATTCTGTAAAAAATTGGATAAGATTTTTTTTTAACGTTATTTATTATAACAGAAAAATCCGTGAAAAAAATCTTCAGAAAAAGTCCTGGCAGAAAATGACCAGGACCTTTCTGGTTTATTTATTTATTTTATGGATGCTATTTACATATTTGTCAAGCTCCAAAATCCGGAAAATAAATAAACGTAACATAAAATATAGTATAAAGCAAACAAAAACCTTAGCCTCCGCCTAGCAAACGGAACAATAGGCTCAAAAAATCATCTTTAAGTTACAGAAATTATTCTGTGGACTTTTGCAAGATTTGGACCCATCTGGTGGTAGTGTTATGATATGGGCCTTGCTGTGATTAAAGTTACCATTTTGCTCTCTACCAGAAAATCTCTCACAAGATTGTTTGGCTGCAATTAATCTATGTGACCCTAAGTTCACACCAGCAAGTCCAGCCTTGGTTAAAAAAGGTTAATTGAAGGCTTTAAAATGTCCCAGTCCCAACTTGAATATGCTTTATAAGTTACAGTATGACCTTAAACAGGTCGTAATAAAAAAAGAAAAATTCCGGTGGGAATAAACGAAAACAATCTCATGAGGCGACTTGATTTAAATACCTTAACAAGGACGTCAAAAAAGACTTATCAGTTTATTGTTGGAATTTGACCTTAATTGTTGCCATTAAGGGAGCTGCAATCAGGTCAAAAGACCTTATGGTTTTTTTCACATAGCAAAAGAGCAGGAGAAATATGTATGGGGGCAAATACTTTAATGGAACTGTAAGGGAAAATCCATTGCAAAGATTTACACTCATATTTTTGAACTGGATAAGAGATAATCCAAAACTTTAATCTGTAGACATACAAAAGTTTAACTTGAAAGACATGAAGGACTTCTGTCTTCGTCCAAATGAAGGTAGAGAAGTTTACAGCTAATGTCCAGATATTCCTCCATGTATTGTTTCGCTGCTTTTTACGTCTCCTGGACATGATCAAGCATAAAAATACAGCAAAAGGATAGTAAATATAATCTGACTTTCTTAGGACACTTTAGAAAATACTTGATTTTACCACATCAAAAGTGGAGCGATAACTGTTTTAGGATACCCCTTTCTTTGTTGAGCTGCAGTGTTTGGATCAAACATGAATATTCAAACTGAAGAGACGTTAGCGAAGGGAAGGAAAATGTCTAGAGGGCTTATTCTTTATCGTTCTCTTTCTGTATCACAGACTTTCTCTTTGCCTCTCTCCTCACATCTAATACTTCAAGGACGGCAGTTAATTTAAGATCTATTATAAATGATTAATTCAATATTTATGAATATTTAAAAATCCCCATTAAATTACTTTGTATCTGTTTAGCAGTACATCTTTCCGGATTTTTTTTTTTATGTACATTCTCTCAAAGAGACAAAACTGTTACTATTACTATACCCTTTCATCCTCTGAGATGCCTCATTCGAGATGTGTTCTGCCTTTGATGTTTTGCGATTAAACCAATGTTGTTTCTACAGCAGATCCAGAGTTTGTGTGTGTGTGTGTGTGCGTGCATAAAACATGATGTTTCTGTGAGCGTGCCGGCATTAGGAGATAAGTGTGGAGAAAAGTCTCCTTTCCTCTTCTTTCAGGACCATTACGTTTCATTCCAATCACTGAGGAGAGCCCTGGGGAGCAGGGTGAGTAAGAGGGACGTATGGTACTGTGTCCTGCCTGATGCATATGAGAAGAGTAATACAGGTGACTGGTTCTGCCCTGTTCTAATGAGCGGTGTCCTGGTTGCTGTTTTAAAAATGGACACATTAATGTCCCCTCATGCAATATCTTTCATTTTTTCCAGTCATTAAAAACACAACTAGTTGCAGTAGAATTAATGTTCAGTGCAAGACCACGCAGACATCTCAGGTGCACTTCAGACACTGTGCTGCTAATTCGATTAGTACTGTGTGATTTAATGGGATGAACTCACGGTTTTTTCATGAACTTCAAAGTGGGATGTTTTTTGAGGGCCAGTCTTTTAGACCTACACCAGGTATTAGTGCACATTGTGCACATTTTCAAGGCCTGTAGAAACTCATGTTTCACATCATTACATGAAAATGCATATAGTTTATATAGTAGGTGCAAGAATAAAGAAATATAAAAAAAGCTATAAAGGGAAAGTGAAAAGCTTTTCTTCGCTCCACAGACTTTCAGAAAAATAAGAGTTAAGTTAAAGCTTTAGAGTTTTGATGTCAGTGTTGATTTGGTATTCCCTTCTTTTAGACAGTAATATGTGTTGTAAAAATGTACATGTCAAAATACTCAAGTCTTTGTGTTTTTTTTCTGCCACATGATCTGTCAAACCTTCAAATGCCAGTTTGCAGTACATGATTTAAACTGAATGAGTAAAGGAAGTGTTATCTTGTATTAATACATTTTAGCGGTAAATTTTTAGCATCTTTGATGTTATGAAATGGTAATTATAGTAATTAATACTTATACCACCAAATTGGATAAGCTAAAACAAAGTACCCCTCTCCAAGTGGACGGAAGGAAAAGTAATAGGAAAAGGAAGGGGAAGAATAGAGAGAGAAGGGAAATGAATGAAATTAAAAAAGGAAATGTGGAAAGGATAGAAGTAAATTTTATTTGAAAGAATATAGAAGCAGAGGGAAGATAGGAATTAAATAAAAGAAGAAATGATGATACAATATTAAGAAAGAAAGGCGATTAAATGATGAGAAAATGTAAGAGAAGACAAAAGTAAGGAGATAGTTGTTGAAGGAAGGAAGTAAAAGTGGAAAGAATAAGAGAGATAACTAATAGAAAAGGAAGGAGATAAAATCAGAAGGAAGGGAGGAGATGAATGCAAAGATATTAGATGGGGATGAAAGAAGGGAGGAAAAAGGTACAATAGGGAGGGAGGAAGGGAGGAAGGAAGGAAGGAAGGAAGGAAGGAAGGAAGGAAGGAAGGAAGGAAGGAAGGAAGGAAGGAAGGAAGGAAGGAAATGTAGCATAAAAAGCAAGAGATAAAAACAAAAATGATAAAAAACAGAAACAGAAAAGGGAAGGGGATAAAAGTTAATAGAAAGGAAGATGGAGGACGAAGGGATGGAATGTCTGATTTCAAAATTTCTTTAGATATTAGGGCAACAAGAAAAATCTTGCAAAGTGTTCTGGCTTTGCATTTTCAAACCGACATCGATTTGCAGAAGAAACAATTAAAACTGACTCAGGGTACTTGTGATGATGTAATGATAAGACGTCAGGACATAAAACAGTAGGAGGACACTGGATCCATTGTTACACCCCCCTCACTTCAGCTTTCTTTAGCCTTCTTTGCCATTAAACAGGAAGTGTGGTTGATCTCAGAGAGGCCGATCAGAGGAAGAAATCGATCAGAAAGCTGTAGATCTTCTGTGGAGGCACTATATTGATCCCTCTACCTCTTCCAATCTTTGTGACTATCCGCAGCGTGGATAGATTACTGATGTCTGGGGATCACTTAAAGAGGTATTGGTTCTGCAATAACTCTACTTCAAATATTTAAAGCTCAAAATTAACCACATTCTTTGCTGTTTTCTTGCATTTTTTATTTAAAAGTTGTAAATGGCGCTTTATAACCAATTAAAAGTCTTTATCTCGTTTTTTGTTTTGTCAGATGCTTCATTTCCTTTGGTTTAAAAAATGAATAGCAAACAGGAAAATAAGAATTGGTTTAAAACACATATCTGTGAGTTTATGTGGAAGCGAAAGAGAAAGCTTCACACAGGTAGCAAGAAAAATGAGGAAGAGTCTGGATCCAGTGTGTGTGTGTGTGTGTGTGGTGGGGAGCGTTTTGACATCATGTATAGGTGACACCTGTCATGTGTGACCGTGGGTCGGCCAGGTGACAACAGCAAATGCTGATTTACTAAAAGGACAGGAGCATTAGAGTAGAACCTGACCACACATCCTTCACTCTGTCAGACAGATAAAACCTCTGCTCTCCATAACTGAAAGTGAAAAGTGGGACCCAGGGAGAGTGGCCTCCCGTCTCACCATTTATATACACCCTCTCTTGGCTGTCTCTGTGAGTCTTTATCTGACATCAGCATGTCCTTATTTACATGTCAGCGAGTTATTTTGAACACTGAACATCTTTTTTTTCCTTTACGTTCTCCAGTGGCTTCAAATTTATTGGTGAGGTGGACTGCATGTGTGTATATATTATCAGAATCCCCTTTTAAGCATGGGAATCGATGGTCTTATGATTATTCCTATGGAGAAGATGCAGATTTTTTTAAGCAAAGCAAAGGTGATAGATCTTTGCTTTTCACATTGAACTAGCTGTCAATAACTAATGCATGTGATTAGTCTGTCAGCAAATAGGAGATACAGGCACGCTACATGACAACCTAGGTGTTGATTTAAAGCTGTGTACCATGGGGTTGGCTGGCACAAACTGGATAAAGTAATCCATTGTTTTTTCTTTTAGTTTGTGTTGGATTAGTCTGTTCCTTCAATTACAGGTATAAGTTTAGCTGATTACCTCTACTTACAAATTTGTGGTCATTTGGTGAAGGCATCGTTTGTCGCCCCTGCTGTCCATACCATGGCCACCCTATGTTTGCCAATAATTCATTCTCTATAGTTAGATTACAAAGGTTTTATGTACTTTTGATTGTTCCAAATTAAAGCCGTAGGACTAGGAAATGCCTCAAAACTCAGTTTCTTCAGAGGAACTTCTTGAATTTTGTTTGACAGAGATTTATTTTGCTGTCTTTGCTTTTTTGCAATAATTTAAAAACATTCCAAAGAACATCTAAGCATAATGTTTAGATAGTGACAGAAGTGACTTTCACTTAAGTGAGTTTAGGTCAGCTGTGATGTGTCTACCTACTCCTTCCCACCTGTCTTTGCTTTTAGTCTCAGAATTGAGTTCTGTGAACTGAGTTCTTCATTAAAAAAGCAGAATTTCATGCTTGATGAACAATTTCATTGTTAACTTGGTTTGATATGTAAAATCATTGCACTGCTTGTAACAATTCAATACAAAAATTATATATATATGTATATATATATATTTACTGTTACACTCTTTTAGATTATTCTTTAAACTCTCCTGGTATTTCAAGATAGATTGTTAAAAGGAGTTTAAATCATCAGCTTTATTGTATTACAATATATCAAATTGGTCAGATGACAACACTATGTTTGCTAATATAAAGTTTCTCACTATATGATGTCAATTCAGTTCAAATTACAAGTCTCTGATCAATATGATGCAATGGTGATCTTCCCATCCAGCACAATTATTCACATTAAATCACAAAAGCAACTCCAAAAGAATTTCACAATTTATTTCTAAGCTTTGACAGACATCAGGAATTTATTTCAAAGAGAGCAATATTTGAATTGTCTGTAAAAATTACATTTCTTCTTCACTGGTCCCATGCCATGTACATTTCAAAATAAAGAAGCATCTTAAGCATTGATGTTTTCATTTTGCATCAATGTAATTAGATTGTGAATCATTTCATCAATGTATTGTTACAACCCAATCCATTTCAGTCTTTTTGGAGGATAATCAGACCCACACTTACACAGATCCTTTACCATACTTGGTGCTTTTCTATCCATCCATCCATTTTCTTTACACCCTTGTCCCTAATGGGGTCGGGAGTCGGGAGTGTTGCTGGTGCCTATCTCCAGCTGCGGGGTACACCCCAGACAGGTCGCCAGTCTGTCGCAGGGCAACATAGAGACACACACAGGACAAAACAACCATTTGACCTAACAGTCATGTTTTTGGACTGTGGGAGGAAGCCGGAGAACCCGGAGAGAACCCACGCATGCACAGGGAGAACATGCAAACTCCATACAGAAAGACCCCGGACCGGGAATTGAACCCAGGACCTTCTTACTGCAAGGCAACAGCTCTACCAGCTGCGCCACAGTACAGCCGGTGCTTTTCTACATATGCTTTTTTATGTTTTCACTAGTGCCACTATTACTGAATGTCGTCCAAACAAATGAAAATGTTTTCATGTTTAAAAATGCACAGGTCAGGTTTTTGGATCCGATTACCAATCACAGAAATCAGTATCTCCGATCACCAATCACAGCATCAAATCCATAAATTCTTTAGTTGCTGTCATGTGCACATTGACACTGTATTATTAGTATCAAAATTACAAGAGATGAAGAAGTATCACGAGTTAACCACTGTTTAAGTAAAGACGGCTGCTTTTAATCAAAATGGAAGATAAAAAATAATGTTGACAAAGGATGAAATAAAGAATGCTCTTAAAAGGTTTCTAGGGGTTTTAACTTACCCCTAGAAGGATACTTTTGTGTTCCTACCTCCAGTGTAGACACTGACCAGCAGTCACCTTCTCTCCTCGGTCCACCTCTCTGTTTGGTCAGGAGGCTCCTCTGATCCTACTCTGTCATTTTTTTCACCTGCAGCAGTCACCCTCTAGAGGCTAGTCTCTGCTATTTGTGGCCTCTCCCTACTCACTCTCCCTTGCAAGCTTTTCCAAAGTACTGCCGTCCCAGCCAGCAGTCACCTCTCCCCTGCCTTTAGCATTCTGTGTCCCCAGGAGACTTATCCGATCTTCTACCATGCTTCTTCAATCCTCTGCAGTTAGCCTCTTCCCTAGCACTATTTCCACGGTGGGTTTCTCCTATCTACCACTGTGCTCCTCTGCTCTCCTCTTGAGCTGCGTTATCTCCCCACTCTGGTGCGCTGTTGGCCGAGTGGGCTCCTCCAATCTACCACAGTGGTTCTTTTTACATGGCTTGCTGCCTCTTCCTGGTTATGGTGCTCTCTTAGCCAATGTTTTCCCTGTGATTCCCCACTGCTTCTGTCTGAACTCAAAATGGTGTCTTCCCTTACCTCTGCTGACCGGGTGATTTGTCCCCCTGTTTTGGTCACTCTGACTAAAACAATTGTAGACCAAGTGTAAGAGAAAGATGCGTCTCCACTCCTTAAAAAAATAATCAACAACGCAGTGGCGGCCTCTTAAAATCAGTGTTCTTCATAATCGTGACCAATCACATGAAAACTGCTCAATTTCTGAGCACAGCTGTTTGACCAGTCTGAGTTTAGATATTGTCTAAAGAAATGATAGAGGGCGTAGCTCGACCCCTGTTCAGCTTTTTGTGCCTGAAACCAAATGGAGCATTTTTTATGGTATAACCATATCTCCCTCACTAAAATTGACTATATTTTAATTGTCAAAGGTAAACTGAAGAAAACTTGAACTACAAAGGTTCCCAAAACAATCTTTAGCAAACCTTTTAGCCATCATCAAGATTGTCTTCTTTTCGATCTTGCCATTTATGCTAAATTTATTGCTTTTATGTCATCTTTATATCATAGAGAAAAACAGGCATCATGAACTTGTTTAGAATCTTTAAACAATTATTAAAATGTAAATCAAAAAGTACAATAAACATTTTGAGAATGCTTCAGTTATAAAGTTTTAGTAAATTTTAGGGAAACGGGGTCTTGAGATGTTTGATTCTTTTTTCTTCTTTCAATTACATTTTTTGTTTCATTTTTGTCAGTGTGAGATCTTTGATGCACAAGATGTCATTTCAAGGTTTCCTTAAGACTCTTCCCACAGTTGACAATACATTTTTCTGCCTTGTAATTTCATATAAGACATTAGTTTTACCAACAGCAGTCAAAGTTTTCAAGCTGAATCCAGAATCATTGTGATTAAGAACAAATCAATGTTCACCTCTACTTACTCGTTCTAACTTATCAAAGTCAAAGAGTAAAATAGGCGAATTGTGTAGCTATTTAGGAATCCTGTGCCCACCATGCTTCCATACACTTTTTACAGATACACACAGTCTAAATGTGTGTATGTACTGTATGTGCCTCGATGTGAAGCTTATCTTGCCTGCTATCATTTCCTGAATGACCTCTGCTTTCAGCAGATGATGGATTGTATTGCACTCATACACATTAATTTTCCTGAACCAGGCAAATAAAGAAACTTTACTCTCAGGACGAGCATGTTAGTACAAGGGTAATGCCATGAAACAACACAGTGTCGAGCTGTTATCAACAGCAAACCTCTGAGACTTTATTTACACCCTTCATTTCTGGTTCACTTCAGCTCTCGCTTTGAGTCTAGGCCTCCCAGAGGTGTTATCAACCATATTTGCTTGTCTCAGTAGTTAGTAGCAGGTATTTACATGCATTCTCCTGTGAGCGTGTGTCTGCACTGTTCAGGTAAGCTGCAGCTGCTGTCTCGGTGGTACTCTCTTCTCATTAAGGCAGGTAATGAGCTCAGTCACATCCACCTCTGCAGGTCACCCCACGAGAGAGAGAACGAGGGGGAGAGAGGATAAGAAACAGCAGAGGGAGTGTAGCAGGAAAGAGGTTCTGTCTGCACATGAGGGAGAAAGGGGATGTCTTAATTATGTCACCTGCCTGCTGTTCCACTCGACTGCAGCACCTTTGGGTAACTCCCTGTTTACTCTGCCGCACAGTCCTCGGCGCTCTGTGTACTCGAGGAAGAGTGCGAGGCGGAGCAGGGACACAGACAGAATGAGGTTGTAGAGAAGTATACAGGAAAATTCTTGAAATCAAGCAGGAAACGAAGGGAACAGGGAAGTCTTAAGGAAGAAGGCAGAGGGAAGAGAGGGGAACAGAGAGGGAGCGTGTCTTCCCAAGAGTGAGCAGGCAGTCTTGTAGAGTACTTCATCATTGTGTCCCCGGTGACTGTGTCTGTGGCCTGGCCCCGCTGTAGCTATAATAAGACATAAATAAGGAACAAGCCTGCCTTATCTACTCTGTGGCCCCCATCTCTTTCTCTCTGTTTTTTTTCTCTCTATGTTCTTTACACATTTCAGCTGCTGCAGTTGCAGAGTTTGACTTCTAGGAAGAGTTTCCTGCCGTGTTTGTCAGTTTTCAACCCTCACACATACAAAAATCAGAGGCTACTGTGTTTCATCATGTAGATAGTACCACTTATATTTAGAACAGATTTAAAACAACACATCAAAAATTACCAGTAGTTTAATAGATTCTCCACTTAAACTGATAAAAAACTAAACACATTTAGTGGTTATTTCAAACTCTTTAGGAAATAGCATCTCTGAGTTAAGAGCTGTCTTCATTAGTGGTATATGCTGTAGTTGTAGTTTAATAACTTTTTCTATATCTTTTTTTCTATAATCTCCTGTAAATAGCAAATTAAGTGTGAGAAACACAGGCTTTATTAACCTGTATTCAGTTTAATTTGCTGCCTCTTTGGGGACTGAACTTGGCGTTCGGTTTACACAACATAACGCTACCTGCACCTTAAATTTGTCACACAGCTGGGAAATATTATTTCTTTTCACAACTAAACGCTATAAATAGACCCCATGATGTTGCATACAGGTCTGTTAGCTCAGCAACTCTGTTTTGTTTCTATATATATATTCTGTGATGGCAGCAGTTTTTCCTTTGCTTTTGTTTTGGTGTGTTGTAAGTTTTGTGAGTTGTCTCTGATTGTAGCAGTTTTATTTAGCCCTGTTTTTGTTTGTGTTATAGAGTATGCATCATTCATGCATTTTACATGACATTCAAAACCTTTTCCTCCAGCATGCCTTTTTTGCTTCCATCTCATTCTCTGTTTGCCTAAGGGTGAACACCTATGTCTATATTACATAATGGTTCCTCATTGTGAAAGTGGTTAAAGTCTTGGTCTGTAATTCAGGGGAACTGGGTCTCTATCCTGGTTTTGTCCGGAAGGGTATTTGATGTAAAGATTGTAAAGTCTGTGAGCAAGTTGTAATAACTTCTTGTGGTGGCCCTGAATTTACTAACTAATCATGCGCTAAAAGTTTTGTGTTTTCTTAGCATGTGGTAAAACATGCTTTATTGATCTGTATTCAGTTTAATTTGCTGCTTCTTTGGGGACTGAACTTGGCATTTGGTTTACACAACATAATGCTGCCTGGCTCAGTGTCAGGGATGCCCATACAAGTATGTTTGCTCCCACATGTGTATGTGTGTGTGTGTGTGTGTGTGTGTGTGGGAGCCAGAAAGCATAGCGAGATGAAGGTCAGAGCCAGAAAGAGAGACCCCAGGAGAACAAGGTTTTTACAGGGGCTTTGGTTGTTCCTGCATCATTACCCCAACTGCAGACAAAGCCTACTTACGTCTCTTTTTCCCCTCCCTAACCATACACTCACTCATACACGCATACACACACTCACCGTATGTGTCAACAGAGGCTGACAAAGCCTCCTGCACAGGGGAGAAAAGACGAAATACGAGAGAGGAGGCGACACAGGGAATGGAGAATGGAAAATAGATTTATGAAATGAAGCATTCCAAACAGCACTATCTGCCTGCTGTGAGAAACACCTTTAATAAATCACTGCACAGCAGCAGAAAATAGAGCATTTGGTGAGGTTCTTTACCAGGTGTGTATATATATTTGTGTATAGGCATGTTTAGTTGAGAACAAGAAAAAAAAAGGGGGAAAGTGGGAGAATCTTTTATCCCCGCCACTGATCTTAGTGAAACGTAGAGTGGGACTTAGTGCACACAAATGAACGTCAGTGTCAGTTTACAAGTGTGTGCAGTCAGTTTATGCGGTTGCATTTGTTACATGCTGCCCTCCCACAGGGTATCTGTACAGAAAGCACGATATAAAAAGAGACAGATTGGGTAAGAGAACGAAAACTAGAAAAGAAAAGAGAAGAGGGAGGCACGAGCTCATTGGCTTGGGGGGGATCTGTCTGGGTCAGAGACAGTAAGATTCAGAGAGAAGGAGTAGAAAGGCAAGAAAGAGAGGCGGGCGACGTGTTGAAAAGAGTGTTTTTCCTCAGGTGAGTTGTTCTGTAAGTGAGCGCTGATCTGCCCCGATCCTGTCACAGAGAAGAACGCCAGGTCGACTGCACTGAGAATAAAAACAGCTCCTTACCGAATGTCCTAATACACACACACAAACACGCACATCCATTGCTCCACACAGAGCGCAGCATCTCTCAGAGCTATTCAGATGCAACCACGAAGCCAGTGAACTCTTCACCTAGCTGTTGAACACATTGAGAGCTTATTAAGTGTCTTTTCCAGCCAAAGAAAGGCCAAGGATGTAATTTGCCATTCACACACTGGTTTCACTGTCTGTCTCTTTAACACATCTAGTGCTCATCTAGCATCCTTAAGTCTTCAGAATGAGACAATTAGCGCTAAGAGACAAGGCCAGCGCAGTCAATGGAGGAGGAATGGCAATGTGGAAAGAGATAATTTAACACAGAAATGCATTCAGTCTGATGGGGGAAAAGAGTGAAAAATGTGAAGGAGAGCCGGATATTCGGGGGAATGGTCCTTTCGGTTTCTGTAATAAGGTAGAGGAGACAGACGGGAACAGGGAGACTTTTATGAGTCTGACAATGAAAGGCAATCAGATGGGAGTGATATGAAATCAGCGAAACATAGAGCATGTGTTCAACAGAGGACTAATTTCACGAACGCCTTTTGCTGATTGCCAGTGAAAGGGTGGGCTGAAGAGAAGGGAGTGATTAGAGGGAACTCTGTGAAGAGAAGATGCTCATGGGTGCTGTGAAACATCGACAGTGATTAGGTATTTTAAGCTGACTGACCGACCTTCCTTTCAGATATCAAGAAAGATCTTCCATTAGAGTATTAACTTTTGGAACGTTGTTTCAAAAACTCCTTGATCATTTAGGCGTTTTTCTGTTTTGAAAGGCCTTTGACCCTGAGGTTGAAACATTCAATGGCAACTTCCTTTACTTTGTTTTCAGATCGTTGCTTTAAACGACATAAGATGTTATTTCAATTAGCAAAGCTTTTATTTGCACATAGAGACTGATGTAAAAATATCTCCCATGTTTTGAGTTTGGTGAGGTAATCACATGTTAATACTGACATTTTTTTTTTTTTTTGCGGTATAGCTAACTTCTCTGCACTTTGTCGTGCGACTTCACCCAATCCTGTAACTGGTCCACAGGGGCTTTGGACAGTGGGTGGTAATGCACCATGCAGATGAATTAAAGTGGTTGATATTTAATTGCAGCCCACAGATGGCCTCATACATCTTTGGATCATTTAAAGGGGTGGTGGGCTGAGTAATGTGTGTCTGCCACTGCTCTGTGTTTTATAAGAGAGATGCGATTTTGTACTCTGCTCTATAAACGAACGTAGGTATCGGCAGAGGAAAGGGGTCTTCTTTGTGTTTGAAGCTTCACGCTCTGCTTAAAGTCAGCCTATCAAGTGTTTGCTCTTTTTACATTACCTTGTATGGATTTCAAAAAGGATGTGAGGGAAGGAGCTAAACAAAGGGTAGATTAATAGGAAGAGAGTGAAGGACGGGATGAAAGAAAAGATTAAGCTAGATGGAGGTGGTTAAGTAAAAATGAAAAGTGGAGGGCTATGGGAGACTGTTTCAGGTGAAGCCCCAGCTGTTAGATCCCTTGGGCTTGAAACAGCTGTCAGGAGCAGTAATGACACAGACTTACACCCACTTCCTTGGTATTTTTTTTTGTGTGTATTTCCCCACATCTGTGCAAACCCTATTTTATCCCTGATAAATTTATTTTATTCATTTTAACTACTGAACTCTTTAATCACATCTACACATGTTAAACATTTCTGCCCATATGTCCTTATTCCACATTCCTTTTTTTATTTTTATTTTTTAGGAAGATAGGGACACTAGGAATGATGGCAAGGAGGGGATGATGTAAAGAGAATAGAGGCCTGGTAAGCAGAAGGGAAAGTCTTTTATGTGGTCATATCATTCGGTCTGCATAGTCCAGATTACATTTGCTCTCTTTGGCGAGACAGCATTTCCAATTTCTCTCAGCCAAGGGAAGACAGGTTGAGAAGACGCAGCTGGTTAACTGTATTAACTCCCTTTGGCTTCCTCAGTGTGTCTGGTACCCTAATCCCTCTCTGTTGACATGTCAGGACCAGAAAGTGTGGCACTGGTTGATAGGGAGGTCCTCCCTCCACTTTGGAAGACACTTGCCCTCCCACCTTGCTCTCATCATACATTCCTTCTCTCTGAAGCATTTAACAGCTCCAACTTCTGAAATTAACAGACAAATTGGAAATTTGTTTCTGGTTGCAGCTTGGCTCTTAAGCTCAAACTGTGGGACAGGAGGAGAAGGATGGAAATTGGATTGGACTTAAGAAGGAAAGGAAAGAGTATTTGTTACAATCAAGGAAAACTGGGGGCAGCATGGATGGAGGGAGGGTAGCCTGCATAGACTCAGGTAGTGGTTGGGTATTCACATGTACTGGTGTGCAGACTTAGGTGTTGGGGGATGGCGAGCATTGTTGGTAGGGGTGGATACAGGGGAGATCTGGAGGGATAGAGGGGGGATCAGGAGAGGAAAAGGAGGAGGGGTAAGAGAAGAGTGATTATGGTGGGTCTGGGCTGCCAGGCCTGATAAATGACTAATCAGGAGTACAGGGCCTTAGGTCCCTCACAGGACCACTACTACCAGAGGCTTATCACATGCACAGGCTGCAGATACACACTCATACACACACGTTCACACTCACTTATGCTTCGAGCAAACATGCTGCAAACATCCCTGCATTGCACACTTGGACACAAAAGGAGAGAGTAAGAGAAATGTGGAGGATGGGTTGAATCCATGGCTGTCTCTCCTGGAGCGTTGCTCTGTTTGGACTGCTGTTATAGATCCACCTCTGCGGCCTCCTCTCACCTGTCTCACCTATCAGCCCCGGGCCTAATAGTCCGCCAGGTCGTGGACAAAGATCAGGTCACAGAACTGACAGACTGTTATTCTTTTACATTGTGTTATTTTAAAGATGGCATTCAGTACAGCTAAGAAGAGAAAATCAACTTTAGGGATTTTGTTCATTTTGTTTTTAGTGCTGCATTATATCAGAATAAACTTTGATGTCGAAAAAAACAAAGGAATGTGACTCCAGATTTAGTTTCAAAGTTTTTAACAGCTGGTTATCGCTGCGTTATTAATGTCAGACGGAGCATTGAGGTGTTGATGACAAAGATATAATCTGTTAAGCAGAAAGAGTTTTCAAACAAATTTCTGCCTAAACAAAATAAATGTGGTATAACTGCTGTTATCAAGTCTAAATCAAAACTATTGGTAGATCTTTGTAAAAGTTCCACAAAGTAATTTCTATTTTTGTAATTTAAGCAATATTGCAAATGTTACAATGTTTTAATTACTTGTGATAAAAAACTAAGTAAAACTTAAATTTACACCCCCCGCAGCACCTCTTCAACCCATAAGGAGATTACGACCCCAATGTTTAGGACCTCTACCTTATCATTCTTCTTCTTTTTTGTCAATAAGATCCTTCTACCAAGCAGTGAGCTTGAGTATCTAAATTATAAAATTTTTAATGGGTGTGGAGTTTAAGGAGAGGGAAAGCCAACTCAATAAGCCTAACAAGCTCACCAGCCTTTTTTTCATTGCACTTATGTGCACACAACAGCAACTCGCTGCATTTAAGTATCTTTACGAGGTGAAACTTACTAAATTGCCAAGTGTGAACCAACTTAGAAAATGGGTTTAAGTGATCTAGAATTGAAACTTTTAATACTATCTCTGAATAAATGGCAATTATAACGTTGAAGCAAATAGGTGACAGCAGCAGAAAACTATGTCTCGTGCCCCTCCTTAGCTTAGAACAAGAAACTGACAGAGCAATTCCCACAGGCTCACAAAGATGAGGCAATAGCTGAAAAATATGTAAGTATGCATCCTTCCTGCATTGCATCCGTAATTCAGGCAAGTGGTAGTGGTGTAAAGGTCTTGGTTGTTGTCTTCGCTCACTTTCCTGCCCAAAATATCAGTTGAGCAAAATAAAATTCCCCAACCTTCTAAATAATCTTTCTGACCATGTCAATAATATCACAACCACATTTTATTATCTCAAACTGGTTCCTTAAACATGAGTCAGTGCCCTTCAAACCAGATCCTAATCCAGGAGAGAACCCGTTCTTCCACAAGGAATCTAGTGTGATGGGACTTTCTCGTTATTCATTTGGAGTTGAAAATATCTGCCTTAATGAGTTGAGGCTGTAATTCCAAAGGAATATTTCAAACACTTTGTTAAAGCTACTCCATCACGAATTAAGGTGTTCAAAGGCAGAAAATGTTCCAACCGTGTGTGACTAAGGTATAGTTAATAAACTGGCAAGTGAATGTATATGAGTTTTGTGCATCAATGATAAGGAAAATCCAGCCAACCAAAAAGAAATGTCATTGGAAAGCAGAGCATAATTACATGGGATTTTAATTGTAAGAGATATCGTGTTGACAACTATGATGCAACATACAAAGAAGAAAGTATTAATGCAAAACAATTCAATTATTTTACTCATTAAATTAAATCTGGCTTCATTTTAGAGCAATGATGTGGAAGTTATGGAAAGGTGAGAAAGAGAGTTAGTGAAAGGATGAAGAAAGCTGGAAGCTTTGGAGAAGAGGGTCTATGGATGTCTTTGTGTGTCATGCTCCATTGACTCTGCCTCTGTAGCCCAGCAGGCATGTGATCCCTGTGTGATGCTGCTAATAGCGACACCAATGGGGTCAAGAGCAAGTGCAAGTGTGAGACAATGGGAAAGGGTCAGGTGTGAGAATAGAGGACAAAAAAGGAAAAGCCAGAGAGCAAACAGAACAAGCAGGACAGAGAAAAGACATTTAGATGAATAAAAGAAAAAGTCAGGGTAAAACTGTTGCTGTAGAGACAGATGACACTCCAGCCTCTGAGGGATTAGTTACAAGGACAGCCAAGTTGGTCTCACTATCCCCTTGTACCTCCATGTCCCCTTATGCCCCTTAATATCCAGCCACGTCCCCAGATGCATATGCACTTAGATAGCTGGATCACCTCTGCAGTCTATACATGAATGAGCAAAGTGTGTTTTTACTCTGGTGGCTGATACAGTACAGGTCAACGGTCTTGGTGTGTCCGTTTCTCAAAGACATTAACAAGCATGAGCATAGTTTATTTCCGTTTTCTTGATTATAGGCAGAAGAAAGGTTACTATTTTTTTCTATTTTTTATTCAAGTTTAAAAGATGATAGCTTTTTTTGTAAAACATGTCAACTTTCTTTCCCCCAGAGTGCTTCTATTTGCAATGCATTTTTTCTGCTGGTATGGACAGAGTACTTATGGACTTCTCTTCCAGCTTTAGTCAAGTGCAAAAGCGTTTTTATTATTTTTGGTGAATTTACTCTCTATGATAAATCTTGGTTTTCATGTACTATTCATGCTGCACACATTTTCTTCACTCTGTGCTTCACGGAGGATGAAGATAAAATCCTACCAGTCTAATTTTCATTTCACACTCAATATATATCTGTGCTGTTCCCGAGGCTGCAGCTACAACACTGGAAATGTTGCTTAAGCCTCCCCGGTTTGCTGACTGTCAGCCTTGGCTAACTTTGAGTAGCGTTGAAGAAGTGCGATGCCTTCTTTGCTCTGACTCTCTGTCTCCAGCAGTCATAACCAGCAGCTCCTCTTATGTGGTTTCTGCAGATGCTGGTGTCTGTGGCGATAAGGCCTTGCAGTTGAGCAATCTGATTGGATTAGCAGGCTCTTTGAACAAGCCCTGACTGGCTGTTTGCCGGAGGATGCAAATTAGGTCCTTAAGAGGAAGGGACTTGACCCTTATTGAGGCTGGCAGTATGGACGGTGGCACAGAGAAAGGAGGGAGGGGTAGAGCACGGGGTTTGAAAGTTGAATTGTGGGAAGCGGGAAGTAAAGAGGTAGAGATTTGTCAGTGGCAGACTCTTTCTCTGTTGCCTCATCCCCCACCTCCCCCCATCTCAGTGTGTTTAAGTGTCTTACGGTGCCACTTGTCTGCTTGGTTGGTTCTGGCTTGCTTTCTTTTGCAATGTGTGCATATGTTACACAGCCTCGTGTGTTTAACCCTTTTGACAAGGTGGTTGACTTCCTAGCCTTAAAGTCTCCAAATTTAAAGATTTGTGACCACAAAGATGCAGCTTTTGGGCCCATGCTCAGGCAGGACATATGATACTTTAAACTAAGTGGGTGTGTTTGAGTACAATTAAGCCAGGTTGTTTGAGAAATACACACATGGATAAAATAGTTAGTACCTCTTGTTTATTTAAAGAAAAACTTACAATGTACAGAGAAATAACTTAAATCTGACAAAAGTAATAATGAAAAAAAATCAATATAAATGGAAGCCAGACATTGCTTTTCATCTATGATTCAAAAGAATAATAAAAAATGAACTCATGAAATGGGCCTGAACAAAATTGATAGTGCTCTTAAATTAATATTTTGTTGCACGGTCTGTTGATGCAATCACACAATTCCTATATGAGACTTCTGCACCTGTAAGCAGGTATGTTGACTCAATTCTCCTTTTTATGATTTGTTTCCAACAATGGTGTCCTACTCTGCCTTCTTTCATTAAGTCCACTTTGGCTTAAACTATGACAGATGGTGTGATCTGATACCTTTGATCACCCTGGAAATTTTTCTGGGCTCTTTTGTTACTATTCCTATTATCTGTCTCTTTGATTTGTCATTAATCTTCCTCCTGCAGCCAAGACCAGTGAGGTTGGCTACAGTCCCATAGATCTTACATTTCTGCATGATATGTGTAGTTTTAGTCACAAGAACATAAAGCTACTTGGAGATGGTCTTCAACTTTAATATTCCTGTTTTTAATTTTCCTTCTAATCTTCTGAGACAACTCTTTCCTTCGCTTCCTCTGGTCCACGTTGAGTGTGATACACACCATGTCACCAAACAACACAGTGACAACTTGCCCTACAAACGGACCCACTCATTGATTACTATACTGTAAACAAATTATATGTAGACCAATTAGTTGACGGTCCTTGATTTAACACCGCCCTTTGGTCATATTAGTTTTACTCTTTTAGGGGTACCAATGCTTTGTCCAGTTGTGTTTCATGAGTTTATTTTTTTTAAATCATCCTGTCAAAGCATACCTGAAAAGCAGTAAATAGAAAAGATCATGTGTAACTGACATAAGAATTTTTTTTGTGTTTGAGTTAAAAGTTAAATTAGTCCACATTTGTTGTTAGGTTATTATTAAGAGTTTCTTTCTGTCTTTGTTGTAAAAATATCCGTGTTTTGGTTCTGTATAGGTTAGATTGTTTACAGTAATATGTCAGAGACTTAAAACATTGTTTTGTGTCTTAGAAATCTGCACTCTTCTTAAGTTTTATTTTCACTCCTCCTTTTGACCAGTATCAATGTCATAGAATTTACTGTCTGCTTTAGAGAAACATAATAATTTCCTTATAATGAAAATACCAAATTTATAGAAGAAAGTTTTATCAGATTATACGGGTATGACCCTGTCCATTGTTTAAAAGTTACTGCTCGGCCTTGGTGGAAACTCGTGGTGTTTTACATGAATACTTCAAAGCTTTCACACGTGCTATATGACCTCACTGTGCTAACCTAGGAAAAATCCAAATGGTGCTGTAAGTCATGCTAGATTAATCCTGCTTTTGTTCCATAGAGACAAGGTTGTTTTGGGTGTAGATGGAGACAGGACTGAATGGAATGAGTACAGTTTTAAGAGCAGTTCCCACTGTTAAAGGGTTCGTAGCCAGCTTGGCCCTTCTCTCACCCTATCCTCTCCCCTGAGGGGTTTTATCTGCCCACTTCTTCCTTTTGTGCTGGGCCCACGGGACGCCTTAATGGCGCCATGTTCTCTGTCAGTCAGATATTTAAATGGAAACCGACCATGAAAGTATGGCTGCTCAGGGCTGGCTCATTTCGTCACGTCCTTGCTCTCAGCAGTCCAGAGTCAAAAAATCAGATGCCAGAACTCCAGCCCCAAGCTCCAGACAAGCCTGGGGGAGACGAGTCAGGCTTAATCTGCAAGTTTAATATCCCCCTTAAGGTTTTAAATCTGTTTACCTTGCAGATTTGATCAAGGATACTGGTGCCAGTGGAGGCAGCGGCTTTTTGCTCTGGAAACATTCTGTTCAGAGGTTCATTGATTCATGCTAAATGGGTTTAAGCATCATTATTAATTACTCACTTGACTCAACTGATATTGTCCTAAACACAAAGGAATCTTTTGTCCTTTAAAATCTGCACAGGTTAAAGTGCCTTGTTATACTTACTGTTTGTGTTTGTCGCAAGTGCCATCCCTCCATTGCCCTATAATAGTTATAATTATCAGTTTGACAATTGACAGCTGCAGGTGGTCTCACCAACAGTCACCAGACAACCTAATTTAACCCAGTAATAAATCTCTGTGCCCAGTTGGCCATTTTAGCCGTTTGGCACAGGGCACTGTAAATTCCCCCTAATTAGATCCTCCTTCCTTCTCCTCCCACTCTGCTTTCCCCATCTCCCCACTTTTCTCAGACTCTTACTCTCTCCCCCGGCTCCTCCCCTGCTCATTGGTACATATGCTCATACACCTGGCCTGCATCGTTACCTGTTTACAAATGACCAGGCAAGTTCTGCTGGCTTCAGCATCCCCTTTACCACACAGTACTGAATCTCTCCTTCTCTCTCACACACTCTAACTCTCCCCTGTGTCATAATTAGACCTCTGAGCTCATGTTTGCTTGCTTAATATTATAATCCACCTGCAATTCTCTCTCTGTTGTGCTTCGCTGTAAAATCAGTCCCGCTAACACCTCAAAGTCCCCTATCATCACCTCATGCTGGTAGAGATTTGGAAGTGGACTTTAAGTATGGATATTTCTTTTTCACTTCCTCACATTCCCTCAGTGCTTGGGGTAGGAAATGACACATTCAGCTCACAATATATAAGATGACACACTGAGATATAAAGAGTTTCATGGAACATTAAAGTTATTTTTACTTTTGTAACTGAAGTTTTCTAAAGTCTAAGACTTGGATATAGGCATAAAAATCTATATCTAAGTCGAGGTTTTTATTTGACCTAATCCTAGCCCTGATGGTTAAAAGGTTTTTAAAATGTCCACCATTCGAATCATCTTTATTGTCATTATGCAAACACAGGAGAAGCATATATAGATTGTGAAATTTAGGTTTGGGCATCACAGCTTTCTCAGCATTAAACAGTAAAAACAGGAGAAGAGAAGTCGTTATGAGGTCAGAACTGGACCAATAAAGTGCATGTGTGGGGTAAAAGTAAAAAAAAAGAAAAGTGATTGCTTTGTTCACTTTAGGAAACAGCTTTTCTGAAGGTGCCAATGCAAAAAGGCTGGGAGCACAGTTGGAAGGGTCAACGGTGATGATCCTAGCTCTCCATCTGGTGTCTCTGGAGTCTAGATCATGAACAGGATATCCCATAATCCTTTGCACTGTTCTGACATCACAGGCCAAGTCTTGCACTTAGACACAAGATGCTACCTATTGAGTTGACAAGTGTGGCTGGATTCCAATCAAATAGCTGTAGTATAATTAGTATGTGTTAGCTTAGCCTGGGACAGACCATAGACCAAATTTATGACAGATTATTTGAGAGACTAATGTTGTAATGATTATAATCATATTGGTTGGCATTTACAGTATTCTTCTGCTAAAGAGTGAAGCACTTTTTATAATCTAAGTATTCTTCTCAAAGAGATGTGTGAAATAGACTCTTAGAGGTAAAGGACAAGGGGCTTCAGTTTCCATATTACTGACCCTCAGAAATGCTAAATTGTTGTTTGGGTCAGGGTGGTTGAGGGTAAAACATACAGCACCCACTTATTATGTAACATTAGGACTCCTTAGTCATTAACTGCCAAAAATTAAAAGATGTATATTGAATTGTATGATCAGAATACGACTGCTAATAACAGAAATGCTGTTTTAAATGATCAATTTTAAGCCAAAATGTATTTTATGTGTTTCTTACAAGCCTGCAGAAGAACAAAAAGTCATCATTCACATCAAACTGCAAATAATGACCAAAACAGGAAAACACTTTCACCTGTTGGCCATGGGGATTCTTTGTATTCCAGGAAACTCGTGTCCCTCCAGCGATCTTCATCCAGATTCTCGTTCTAACTCTCACTTTCATCAGAATGCTGCTGTGGCATCTGAACCCAGAAAGCATATTTCATTTTGGCAGCACCGTCTGTCATGATATATTGAAATGAGTATGGTAATGGTGCAGCAGAAGTGACGTTATTTGATATATTTTTAATTTCAGCTCCATATTTAAATGCATCCATCACAAACTACTCTGAAAGTACCTGTTTCCCCAATGCACTAGTTGTGTAATCAACAGCAGTCGGTTGGTCTCTTCTTTGACTTTAGTGAAAGAAGAATGACAGTTAAACCAGTTAGTAAAAATCCACAAGCACTTACCTCAAGATGATCTACAGATTAAATATAACAGCTAATAATCCAGGTAAACACAGTTCCACTCCTTATATTCTCCATATTTTGCCCACTTTTGCTCATTGGTTGCACCTGTCAGTTAAACGATTAACATGGGGCCTAACCCAACCATTCAGAGGCAGGGGCAGATCAAGCATTCATTTACCATGCTTTTGTAAATTAAAAATTGTTAAAAAAAATTGTGATGTTCCATGTAGTTCTTGGGGTTAGGCTTTTATAAGCAAGTAAACTTTTCAAACAAATTTTAAGATAATTGCAGGCCATCGCTGTCAATTTCAATTTGAATATACAAAGTAAGAAACTAAAAAACAAAACAAAGTTCCTTATAATTAGCCAGCAGTGGTATCCTAGTAAAGATAAGTCAGTCTGTCCCAGTTACTTTTTTAATGGAGTATCCTGCAGGTGATTTAAAAATAGAAGCTTTGACAAGACAATTAGAATGGGACAAAGTGTAGTTTAGCAATATTCTTTGCAAAATACAGCTTCATTTGATCAGTAAAAATGTTTTAGATTTGGAAATTGAGATAATTAAATGGAGTTTAGATTTGTTAAATGGTTTAGTGCTGTCTGGAAGCTCCAGAGTAGATGATAACTTTAGCATTGTTTGCAGCCCATGGTTCCTGAACTGTCTCTCCATCTCTAACAGTTTCTATTTTCTAACTAGAGGGGTGCAGCTCAAAAGACCTAGAAGTGTTAAAGGTTTTTTTTTAGTGTTCTGTTTTTTCTATCAGCCCTGATTGAAAAGATTTAATCCTTGACTCTGTTCAACACATGTTAAAGAGAGAAGTACTTCAATATTCATTATTTGGTGCTGTATATATTTGCTTTACTGTCCTATATTAGAAAAATCCACCTACAGCAATCAGAAAGCAGTGTTCAGAACAGTTTTAATCAACGAGATAAACTGTGCCATTGTAATGCCTTGTGATCTTGTAACACTCCTACTATGAGACCAATAGCACAACCCTCCAAGTTGTTCCTGTAAAAGGTATGAGTTTTGAGTATGTTTGTGTGTGTAGGTGTGTGTATGTGTTTGGGGTATCAGTGTCAGGGCTAATGGTCTCTAGCAGGGGCGTCAGCCTGAAGATTTATGCTGCAAATTAGTCAAATGTGATCAAACAGCAACCCAGTTAATCATGCAGGACCCACGTTTATCCCTGCTTTATCTACAGGCATAATTATAGACACCCAATCCTCTGACAGGCCAAAGGCAGGGCCCCTGCAGAGTGATGTTGGGGTGGGGGGGCCTCCATGCAGTGTTGTCACAGTGATGAATGTCTTTGGGGTGCTGGGAGTGTTTTAAACATGTATATACTTAACACACACCAACAGGAATGCTGTGAAGGAAGGGACGGCCCCTGCAGAACCGGCGCAGCTGCGATCTGGACCAGTGTCCTAAAGGAAACCCCCCCCCCTCCACGGGTTTCACCATTTGAAGCACCTCAACCATTAAGCACGAGCCGTGCCATAAATCCAACTCGTCATATGACTTCCAATTCATTATGTGTTAAGTGTTGACTGGTTAAAGCCAGCTCTATCACTCATTCCCTCACATTTCAACTGTCTCCTCTGCAGCTACGCACAAGTTGGAAAAGGGGAATAGGAATCATCTGGCAGTGTTCTGTTATTCTAGGCCATTACCATGTGCCAAGCTGGGAAAGAGATCCAGTGATGTGTGCTGCAGTTTGTGATTGGAGTGGATCCTCTCTCTCCCCCCACCTCTGACAGCCATTTTAAACACTCGTTTATGCAGCGCTTTTAATATCAATAAGAGAAGCAGGCAGGCAGGCGGACAGGCTGCAGTTCCTTACTCACACATACACATACACATAGAGTGACACATACGGCCTGGCTGGAAATCAGCTGCCTCCATCTCCCTGGTATGACAGGGTGTGGTAATTATGTCTCTGTGAGAGTGTGTGCTGTTTGCTGGGTGAAAAATGATAATGGGGTGATTTTTAAGTGCCATATCTCCCGCACGGGTAATGAAAAGTACTTTTAATCCAGTTCGGAGGAACGGAGGGGTGGAGGAGAGGAGTGGCTGGGGAAAGGAAGCAGAAGGGTCTGTTGTGATGGGAGGAGAAGAGGAGGAGTGGAGGAATAAGGGGCTGCTTTAAGGGTGGAGGCATGCTGATAGAGGGAGCTGAGGAAAAGAGAGAGATGGGTGAGTTCTATATGGAGATGAGGGAAGAGGACAAAATGAGAAGCGAGAAGAGGTTGCTAAAATTGTGTATGTGTGTGTGTGAAGTGGAGTTTGTGTTGTGTCAGGGGAATGCATAAGCTTTGGCAATAAGCTCAGCAATTAGAATAATTAAGAAGGACTGACAAGCTCTTAGTCTCACTCCCTTCCTGTCTCAATTCCCGTCTTCTCTTCTGTAACTCTTTTCCTTTTTTTTTGCGTCTAAACTGTGAATGTGTTTGAGACTTTTATGCCAGTTGTGTCAGGTTGCTAAAAACTCATAAAGGATAACAGTCTCATGAACTTCTCAGAAATCAAATATCAAAAACAAGAGAGTGAAACTTGGCCTGTGCTTAGTCTCACTTCTCACACCTTTACTCCCACCTTTATTCATTAGCATAAAAAAATTCAAGAATATTTCACCTTAGTGTGATTGTGGAAGTGATTTTTTGTTGGTTTTTTTTCTGCAGTCATGAGATGCAGAAACTGGGTCTGTTGTTATCTATTAAGAGGACTGTTTGAGAGACAGAGTTCAATCCCAGTCACTTTACACCCCATTAGTTCCTTTGTTTGATGTGTCACACTTCATTAGGTATTAAGATCAGTGATGCATGAACTTAGAACATACCTATCAGATTTTTATTCAAAAATGTGGGAAATTTTACGACAGCCAGCGTTCAACTACCGGAGTCAAGCTCAAGTATCTATTATATTGTAAGACATGTGCACAAGAAATTTCAAATTAACACTTGTCGAAAAATCACAAACTAAAATAAGGTGATCAGATTTTGACTTGTGATGATGGCAACAGTTGTTTTTGGAGAAGCAGGTCATATTTAGTTTTTCTTTTAATATGATTTTATAATACAGTAATAAAGCAATTTTTTGGGAGACTTATAGTACAGGAGGATGGTGGTAAAAGAAGATGAGTAAAACATGGTAGTTAAATCAGGAGACTTGATAGCTATACCTTTGAAACTTGAAAACTAGAAACATAAAGTACTTATGAAGAAATTGTAAATGTGTGTGTTTTACAACTTTAGGCCTTTACTCCTCTTTTATCACTTTCCAGTGTTTTAATTGCATCAAACATTCAAAGTCCAAATATGGATGATACAAATGAGAGGAATACAATGTTTTTAAGGTAATAACACAATATAAAACTCAATTTTAAACATAATAAATCTTTCACATTCTCCTCTTTATGGAGTAACAAGAGCACATTTGGTCTAGGAGGTGGGCGTTTGTTCTGTAACCATTGCAGGTTCCAACCCCCACTTTAACCTCACGTCCTTTTCAGTCGTGTCCTTGAGCATGGCACCTTACCTGCCTTACCTGCTCCCGTGGATCAGGGGGTCTGGTGGTGCTGATTGTATGGTAGCTCCGCTTTAGTCAGTCTAGGGTAGCAGATATTGATAATAAAGCTTATCAATGCCAGTTTGAAAATGTGTGTATGATTGGGAGATAACTAATTCTAATATGAAGCACTTTAGAAAGCTCTGACTTGACAAAGTGCTGCACAAGTACAGGCCCTTTACCATATACCATGTACAACTGATATTAGCTTGTATATTAGTCAGACTGTCTGGTACAGTGGGCGCTGTAGTTAACTGTTAAACCAACTTGTAGCTCATTACTTAATTAGTAGATATGAAATAAGTTTATTGGATAGTGGTGTTTTAGATTTTACACTATTACTCATTTTAAGACTATATTTATTATTTTTATCCCATTTTATTTGTTTTCAAATATGGAAATTGTTTTCATTGACATCTGTACAAATGTAGACTGAAAAAAACCACAGCAGTTGTGCTTAAAAGTTTACATAGCCTTCCAGTATTTTTTATATAATCCTCTTATTGTAATGTGTCACGTTTATTTTATAAAGCTATATTCAGTGTCTCTATGTCACTGCAATGTGCTTTTCTTTTGTTCCTCGTATACAGCACATTGTCTCGCTTGACTTTTTTGTCTGAAAAAAATAGGGTCTGATCTTCCAAGATTCCAAATAAGGGGAGCGAAATTGCACGTCCAATTTTGTTATTTATTTATCTTTTGCAGGTGCAGTAAGTGTGCCTGTTGAGGTTGATCTAAAGATTGCTAAAGATTTAACGGCTGTTGCATATTTTAAGATGTGAAAACTGGATTTAAGATAATTGTTTAAATATATAGCAATGATCACACTGAAATTATTTTTACACTGCACCTTATAGATGACCTACCTTCACACACCACAAAGAAACAAAAAAACGAAGTTAAAGTTAAATATATCAAAAAGTATTTCATAAAACATGAAAAAGTTGTCTTTGTCTGCTAATTGACAAACCCCCAACCCACCACCCCCCATAGTCCCCGAGAAGGAGGTGGAGTCAGATTTAGAGCAAATCAAGCTATAAACAGCTGGATTCATCTCCAGCAACAGCCACTTTATTAAATATATTTTATAATAATCTATGTCTGTGATAATTGAATGAAACATAACTGTGTTTCAATTAAGTTCAATAATACTTTATTAATCTGTGAAGGGCAATTCAGTTTTGGTACAGCTTGCCCAAGACAACTAAAACATACAAAAAGACAGACACAAAGTTTATACACGGGGTGGGATGTGGTGTCCGAGGTCTTGCTGCCATAAAAAGGCGCTTCCCTTGCAGTTAGTTAAAAAAAAGTAGCAGACCATGTTAAAGAACATTGAGGAAGACAAAAATCCTCTTGCCACAAGTAACAGATGAGCCATGTTGTGGCTTTTTATGTTCTACTCTAGTTTTGTTTTATAAACATGGCACAATTTTGTAGAACCATTGTTTTTTTCTGCCTTTTTTACGTATGAAGATAATGTTCAAAGATTGTCTCCTATATTGCTCCATTAATGTATGTGGGCCTGCTTAGACATTTTTTCTATACTAGTATCAGTCCACTATTGTTTCTGACAGTCCAAATATGTTGTCATGTGTTCAGAAAGTCTTTTCCCATGGTCTGGAATTGGACCAATTTCTCCTTGGCGGCCACAATAACCGCAGATAACTTTGCATATGAGTTTGCACTTGACTTTCATAAGAGGCACAAAAACTCCAGTCGCACTTAAGAATCAGATTTGGAAAATCGCTTTTCCACCGACCATGTATTAGCATGGTCTGGTCATTAGAGTATGATCTGAGTATTGATGAAATTGCAAGTTGCACCTTCTTTGATGATCTGCTTTGCGAATATTGTACAAACACATTAGCATGTATTCTAATGCAACCTTTGGAAGATCAGGCCTTAATTTTCTCCTAACTATCTGACTAATCAGTGTGCAGCAACAAGTCGGGAGTGGGTGACTCTAAAATGTGCTCCATACAGCAAGTAGAAACCCAAGAACTACCATTCCTGTAGTTTCATGTAACTTTCGTAGCAGGTTTTTGCACTTACAGAGAAACAGTCCCCCCACCCTTCACCCACCTATTGCTTCATACTGTTGAGCAGTTTCCTGAAACACTGTTGGCCTACATCACCGTTCTTTGCTTAGAACCAAGGCTGATTTATCTGTGAAGAATTTTGTTCCATCATACATGGGGTTGGATGCAAAAAGAAAAAAAAAACAAACAAACTCTGGAATAGAACTGATGAAATAGAAACTCATGAAGCACTCCAATCCCACTTACTGAAGTGATACTGTACTAAAGCAACAGGTGTCAAGCTGCAAGGAGCACCTGTGTTGACTGATGGCTCTACCTGAACCAAATGCCCGACCAGGTAGATTAGATATTGTTCAAAAGCTGAATAACAGAAAAATATACTTTGCAGGTTCTCACAAGCTACCTTAAAGTTTTGTACTGAGTGTTGTATTACAAATTTTTGCTTCAAGGTAATTATAAAATGACGATATAAAACTTGTATAGAATAATTAATTTGACAATAATATATAATAGAATTTTAGGAAAACTATGAAAACTACTATATAATTGTTCTCTTCTAATATGAATAAAGAATAATTGAATGTATTCATTATTTTAAGTTTTAACTCTACTGTGAGAATGTGATATTTTAATTCAACTTTGTCTTAAGCTTGACTCTGGAGGCCTAATAAAAATTGTGACATCATTACACAGCTCAATCTGTATGCAGCACACCGCAGAGCAGCAAATAAGGATCCCTGTCTGAGTGTCTACATTTCTGTTTAAATCTGCTTAAGATTTTATAATAGGAGCTTGATAAACGAGGAGTTTATTTGTCTTCATAATTTACAGGATCTCTTGTGTGTGATTCATAGGTCAATTACTTAAAGAGCCACCTCTGCCCAAACATTTATTCTGCAGTTTAAGTCTGCATTTCTTTATAAATCCATCATGAAATGCTCACTCTATGCTCTGCGCCTGTATGTACGTGTACTCAGGTGTCAGTGTTTACTTAACTGCACGCTTGCGTGTTTGGATTTGCATTCAGCTCATACGATATGTTTTAATTCATGGTAGAAAGACAGCGGTGCAGTGGGGCAGGTTGGCTTTATCAGAGTCTGTTTATCTTAATTCTGTTCCATCTCTTTCAGCCCGACCATCCATTAACTGTCTGGAGGAAGCAACGCACTCTCATGTCCTCTCACGCACAAACATACAATTACCTTGGAGCTTTAAATATGATGTTATGTCTGTGTTAGAGGATTGCCTGTCTCCTCTTCAGATGAATATGCATTGTTGCCTTCCCTTACATTCAGTTTGGGCCTTTAATAGCAGGCCATTGTGACCGTGTACTGTATATGTAAACTGCTTTGTAAGGTAACTCTAGAAGAATCTAAACATGTATGCAATGGAATTTTTCATACAAATCATTTCAGATTGTTTGACAGTGCCCTGCACACTGTGCTAATCTACTGACTGTGAGTATTTAGTTTCTAGCCAACATATTTATACCACTTTAATGTTTATAACATGTTGGATTGTTACAACACTGATAACAGTTTATTCTATTCTAATGCATGTAACTGACCAAAACAAAGTAGTAAATTTTTTTAAAGTGGAAAAAATAACATGGAACATATTTCTGTAAAGAATTTTCTGACAACCAGTTCAAAGACTCGCTTAACCCAAAGCATTTAGAGAGTATTTTCAAAACCAAAACATAGTCTTGAAAGATGTTAAAGATGTAAAATGTACTGTGACGTAATGACCTGCTGAACACAACAGAAATCAATGGTAGGTATTGGTTGTTTGTCTGTACAAAGGTAACAAATATTTTCACTTTTTTTTTTTGTCTCAGCCTTTGTTTTTTGCTTACATATATTTAAACAGGCAGTCTCAATAAGATTATAAATTACAGTGATGAGCAGGAGATCGATACTCTGCTATGAAAATTTGTGCTCTGTTATGTGCAGCATCCAACATATGCAGAGAAGTGGCAGGTAGATTCATATAAACAACATCATGGTAACCCAATAGACTTGAAAAGTCATTCAAACAAGATGCTCCTTTGCACTGAAGGAAAAGCAAGATCTATTTCTAAAGAAAATCCAATTTTGTTTTCAACTTCTATATAACATTTTCACTATGCAATTCGAATGAGAACGCATTGTCAGTTTGTATGCCATGGTATTTATGTTTTGACACACTCTACTAGTGTAGATGTTGATGTTTCTGTAAAAAGAAGGGATTATTGAAGTTTTTTTCTCATGTGTAGACAGCATGACTTTTGTTCTACTAGCATTTAGAACTTGTCTCAGATGAATTGAGTCAGACTGAACAGTGTCAAATGCAGACTGCAGACATCCAAGCTCAGGAGTAACAGTTTTTGCATTGCAGTAAATTACAATTTCATCAGCGGAAAATGTGTAGAAGAATCAGCAACCGTCTTACTTGCATTGTTTAAATATATTGAAAACAGCGTTGGATCTAAAATGGAGCCCTGTGGCACACCTTGTGTGATTTCTATGTAATCTGATGGCAAAATACTGTAAAAAATGATTACATGCTAATTTTTAGCTTGGAAAAAGAATTGATGATGAATGCATGTGGCATTATACAGCATTCATACAGAGCCTCATTATATTTGTGATAATAACATGCTTCAGATTTTCATCTTGTCTTTTATACACTTTATTCACTTATAAATTTAAAAGGCATTGCACAAAACCTCACTTACAGCTAGCGTCACTGTGTACCTTCCTCTTTCTGTAGAAAACATTGGCTTTCACGTTGATTTGTTGGTTGCTTCCTTTAAAAAAACTACTGACTTAATGTACAACCCCTGGCAAAAAGTATGGAATCACCAGTCTTGGATGAGCACTCATTCAGACATTTCATGCTGTAAAACAAA
>JAUZNJ010048920.1:0-26990 GCA_034780135.1 Jordanella pulchra
AAAAGTAAAATTAATCCCCAAAATACATCACTAAAGCCAATATTCATATGAACTGAAATCTCCCTTTGTACAAACATGTTCTTTGGTCCATATTAAAAAGCCCAGAATATATTTGTATTAGTAACGAAGCACACTCTCTTACAATGATTCATTATTCATATTCCAAAGGAAAATATTATGAATATTGCTTTTTTTCTTGATGCTGACGAGCTTTTTACATTTAGATTTTAAACATGATTACTTGGTGGTTTGTTCACCCTGCTTTGAGATCTCTTGGCATTACTGTTTGTCTGCTATTATGACCTAGTTATGTCAGGAATCATCAAAGGCTTGACTCTCTCTATCATCACATAAAGTATTATCTCCCTTATTACTGCTTGTTAAAGGCAGCTTTGAACAGTAGTTGTTCTTGGCTGAAAAAAAAAAGAAAAACATAAAAGGAAGAGGAGAATAAAAAGGATGAGGTAATAAAGAAAGGAGAAGGAGGAGGTGTGAGAGCCGGAGGTCTAATGCGTCTGTCTGAAGTGCGATGCCCCCTGCTGCTCATCGTACAAAAGCCCTGGAGACCCCTCTGATACGCTGGCCTCTGTGCCTATCCACTTTTTAAAAAAAATGTCTCTCTATTTTTGAGGATGTCCTGCAGCAGCGCATGCATTACCTCATTCACACAAACACAGAACAATGAAAGTCATTCAGCGAAAGTATACAGGGAAGTCTAAGGAACAGATTCCCATAGAAACCATCACATCGACAAGTTATAATAGATACGCATACATCATTATGAACATATGTTTGGCATCCACTGGTGCATATTTAAGTTCCTTTGTTTGTTTCTGGTGTCATGGCTGCGCAAAATAAAAGAAAAGCAGCATATCTAAGAGTTTGGAACACATGACGGACATCCTGTCAGCAGTTCTTTTTGTGGACCAGTAATTTTTGATACATCTACTGAACGTAGAACAGACAGGCTGTCAGGCGATCTCCTTATCCATAATGGAAGAGTGGAGTCCCCCAGAGCGGGGCCTACCAGACCCTCCCACACCCCTCGCCTCTTCAAAAGACGTGTGAAGACTGCATTAATTATAAATCCCCCGCTACCCTATCACCGGGACCATGTTTTGCGGAATGCATGATCAGAGAGGGAGGAAGTGGATATCACCCTGGGTCAAATAACTTTCTTATATGCTTGGATACTATAATACCAGCCTGTTTTTTTGTTTATCCGTTTTTCTATTTTATGATAAGCCCCACACCTCAGTAGTATTGAATATTAACACTTCCGTGCTTGCGGACATATGCAAACTGTCCTAAAGAAAACAACCGTACACCAACAAAAACACAAAACAAAGCAAAATTTCAGAGTCCTTTCTTCATTGAGTGTGGTATTATGTGAGGATATAGGGTCCTATCATAAATATTGACCAAAATCCTGATTGCAGGCTGTAAATATAACTGGAGTTACGAGAATATAATTTAACAATAATGTAATTATATTTTAAGCTAATATTACAACTAACATAAGTTGCGGTTAGAGTTTATTCGCTTAATTTTAAGATCATTTTATGTTTGAAGGTCATAATGTATCCGTGTTGTATATTAAAACACTGAGAATATTTTGGTAAAAACTGCTTTACAATGGATTCTGGAACTTTTCACCAAGACTTACTGAACTGTGGTCAAATAGCATCCTCATCCTTATGGTCCAGCTTCTCATTCTGTCTTTCCTGTCTTCTATACAGCTGTCTACATTTTTTGTTCTTTTAATTCTGTCCTCCTAACTCTGTGTCATATCCTCACAAAGCAAAATCAAAACAAATGCACACCTTGAAAAGAAAAACATCAAGATTTACTCAAAAGACACTAAGCTAGTAGGTAAAAAAAAAAACTTTTCATATATATTGTCATTTTGTCATGTACCTCCGAACCTGTCTGAAGCTGATGTCTGCAGCAACTGTCTATCCAAAAAAGTAGCATAATCAAATAAACAGGGAGTAGGCTTAGACATGTGGTTATATTATGATGTTAATCTAACTAGAATATGGTCAAAATAGGCTATAATTTTAAGTCAACATTGTTCCTGTTCTTGCAGTTTAAAATACTGTCTGTCAAAGAAATAGTGATCAACTGGATAGTGACCTGGGCCAGACTAACAAGACTATTAGACTGATTAATTGTACAAACTTAAGCTAGGGTGTAAACTAAAATAACATTTAATCTTCTTGTTAGCCCCTTAAAGAAGCTGTACCTGATTCTGCAAAGTTTTGAACCATGAGTGAGAAGAACAGTTTAGTTTGAACTCTAAGCCCCGCCCATAACTTTCTCCCATTGATGAAGTTTTCTCTCACCGCCTGAAGGTAATAACACAAAAATCTCATAATAAAAGTAATAAAAAGATGCCAATTTAGGAGGACTACAGTCAGTTCAAGTCCAGCTTTAGTCCTAGGTGGTGCCGCAGAACTTTCCAGCGCGAGTAGCTGGTCTGAGATTTACACAAGCTTTGTTTCTACTTTGGTCATTCTTGCGTTTCAACTCTCCAGGCTCACCCTCAGTTTTGAGCCTTTTAGGCCATTTTGCTGTATATGCAATGACAGCTAGAGGGGGTATTGAAACCTTTCCGTCGTTGGTTGCCATGCTTCCCTGTTTACAAGAGGTGCTGTGTACACGTTTAGAGAAAACACCCCTGTGGCTGATTGGAAACCAGAAGTTCTAAAGAATTAACAATATTTTCAGAGAAAACATAACATTACAGTTATTCACATACACTAAAAGTTGACTGGACTCCTGCAGATCCCCAATCAATGAGTAATTAATTAAAAAAGACCTCTTCTACCAGTCAATATACCATGTAAGAAAGCAATGTTCTTAGAGGGATTAAAATAAAATCAGGTACAGGGCCTTTAAGGTGAGCATTTTTGGCTCTTCCTGCTGAGATCCAACACAGTCTCACTCCCAACTCGTTAAATATCAAAGCTTGTTCAAGGCCCTGTGGGTCAGATCCTGATGTGACAGGGATACCCTTCTGGTCACTTATTGACACGCAGGGTGCATGACAGGTTGTGGCATGAACTTGTACACATTTTCCATGAATTGCAAAGCAAAAAGTGAACACTAACCCATTACTTACTCTAGCCCTTAAACATAAAGAAATACCAGTATACCTGATCCCATACAGAGTGGCTTATGGCCTTACCACCCTGATATCACCTGATCTTGGAAGCTAAGCAGGGTTCTGCCTGATTGGTACTTGAACAGAGAGACCCTCTGGGAATACGTGGTGCTGTAAGCTTGCTATACGGTGGGGCAGTGGTCAGCGCTGTTGCCTTGCAGCAAGAAGATTCTGGGTCTTTCTGCATGGAGTTTGCATGTTCTCCCCGTGCATGCGTGGGTTCTCTCCAGGTACTCCGGTTTCCTCCCACAGTCCAAAAACATGACTGTTAGTTAAATTGGCTTCTCTCAATTGTCCTTAGGTGTGAGTGTGTGTGTGCATGGTTGTTTGTCCTTGTGTGTCTATGTGTTGCCCTGTGACAGACTGGCGTCCTGTCCGGGGTGGACCCAGCCTTACGCTCATAGTCTGCCGGAGATAGGCACCGGCCCAACTGCAATGCTGACGGATAAAGCGGGAGAAGATGGATGGATAGATGGATGTTACCATACGCTACTAAAGCTACCAGCAATACCTTTACCTTTAACAATACCTTTGTAGACAAACATTTATTAAATATTCGTGTACCCCTGTCCCCCAGTATGTGATGCACAGGGAGCTTTGACCAAATGTTAGTATTTGATGTATTGGGAGTAAAAATGTGTATATAGATCATCTAATGCATCTTAAGATCAGGCTGCTGCCAAGACATTAAACAAAAAGACTGACATTCTAATTTGTTCCTTTAGTTCCTGGATTGTTGAATTAACTCTCATGATTATACTGTGCAAAAGGTCTCCCTCTAAACAAATCTTACAACCTAACATCTCACCAGAAACAATTTTTTAACTTTTTTTGAGATTGATAGACTAAGCAAGATGAGGTTCCGTTAGATTATTAATCCTCTTCAGGGAAAGATTATATTCAAAATATGTACATTTTGAAAACAGTGCAGCAAGACAATAACATTTGTTAAAAAATTCTTCTTTTGAGACTATTTATCGGGATTTTTAGTCTGGAAGCCTATTAGATCAGCAGAATATACCCAGTCTTGCATTTAAACCTTTGTACATCATGTGAAAATATGAAACACTTGAGCTGGAGACTTAAGTGGGAAAAAAATAATTTAGAAGCACATCTGCTCCTTTCAGTATGAGGATCAAAAAGGTTTACTCAGTATTTCACTGCTTGTTCTGGAGCAGCAGCCTGGAGATGAGCTCTGTCAGCCTGCAGTCAGAACTGTTTGCCTAAAGCAGTAGCAAATCCTTACATCCGTGTATCATCCACGAAACCCACTTTCATTCATTTAAAGTGAAGCTTCATCAGAACTGATCTGAATTAAAGGCACAAGTCAAGTCTCCTCACCTAGAACATTATGAAGCAAGGTAGATTCTGATTTAATCATCCCAGAGGGGGAAAAGATGTAGAAACACAGAGTGGCTCTGATGTTTATTAGCTACAGGTATTTCTATGCTAATGATCATCTAAGAACAGAAAAAGGCTGAATCATCGTAACCTTAGAATATAAAAAGGAGAGCAGACAGAAGTTGTAGGGCTATAAACTATCCAGTCAAGTGGCAAGTGGTTACTGTGTCAGCAAAAATTAAAGGGAGCTGGGGTGGGCTGAGGATCTTCTTTTCAAATCTCTCTGTTAGAGCTCCTTCCTAACTTTGTTACCTTTTATATATAAATATATAGCTGAGCTTAAAATCATTTGTATTACTTCATAATGACCTTGTCATTATAGTGGGGAATTTTGAATTAAATACACTTAATTCAAGTAAAACTGACTTAGTTATATTACATTTCTTTTGCTGGAAATAAATATAGAAATAATAAAGTCAGCATGATCTAGTGTGGAAGTTTTCAAAAATACAGAATGTCAAGCAGGGATAAGACATGAGGAGTGCACATAATACAACATGAATATTGTTGATCACTGAAGCTGAAGCTGGCAAGCTGATGGATGTTTGTACATACTTCCAGCAAATACCAACAGTGGATAAAGTTCATGTCTGCAGATGGTGCCAGATGCAAAAATCACTTTCAGGCTACAAAAAAAAAGAATGTAAACACTATCAGTTCAAACTTTTGATGTATATTGCTTAACTCATAATCATATGCTTACTGTTTTTTCTTTCTTGTTTTTTTATTATGGGAATCTTATGTCACTGAAAACCTTTAAATGGTTGTTATTCAACTTACAGTGTGTAGAAAAAATATTAGGCAAGTTGTATTTGAGAGGATTATTTTTATAATTGAACATCTATTATTTTCTTAAACAACATAAAAGACTCGTAAATATCAAATCGTAATATTTTTAGAAGTTGGAGTTGTTGTTTTTTTAGATTTGGCAATCCTGGCTATCTTGGGAGGATATGTGTTTGTGCAGGAAAGTATTACTGTGCAGAATAGGCAACATAATAAAAACCAAATATATACCCATCTCACTTGGTTTTTTCTCTTCACCAGGTAAACATATATAACAAAACATTTCTCACATTCAAAAACAAAATCTGTGATCAATATGGCCGCCTTTCTTAACGATGGCACTCCAAAGCCTCCATCAATAGGTTATGTGAGTTATTTGATCTGTTTATGATCAACAATTCAATTCAGTTTATTTATATAGCATCAATTCACAGCTCATGTAATCTCAAGGCACTTTACAAAGAAAATCAAATTAAATCACAACAATCATATTAGTTAAAAGTTTTGTATCTAAGGAAAACATTTCTGCAGCAGCACCACAGCCTCCTAGACTCTGTTTAGAGGTGGGCTGTTTTCCCTCCCTGTAGCTCTCACATTTTATGAGGGATCACAGCTTCTCTATGGGTTCAGATCAGGTGAACAACGGGCCATGTTATAATTATTTTTTCTTCTTTTAGACTTTCACTGGCCAGTCACACGGTGGAGTATTCGGATGCATGTGATCCGGTTTCTCTTGAACGATACAGACTTTTTCCTGTACCACTACTTGAAGAAGGCCTCTTCCAGAAAGTGGCAGAAGGTCTGGGAGTTGAGCTCGACTCCATTTCTCAACCCAATAAAGGTCCCACAAGTTGATCTTTGATGATACCAGTCCATACCAGTACCTCGACCACCTCCACCTTGCTGGGGTTTGGGTTGGAGTGGAGCTCCCTGCCCTTTACTGATCCAGCCTGGGGTCCATCTATGTGGCCCGTCAACAGTTCCCCTCATTTCATCAGTCCATAAAACCTTGGAAAAATCACTCTGAAGATATATCTTGGCCCAGTCTTTACATTTTATCCTATGTTTCTTCTTCAAAGGTGGTTGTTTTTCAGCCTTCCTTACCTTGGCCATGTTTCTGAGTATCGCACACCTTCTGCTTTTTGTTCCTCCAGTAACACTGCAGCTCTGAAATATGGCAAAACTTATGGAAAATGGCATCTTGGCAGCTTCAAGCTTGATTTTCCTCAATTCATGGGAAGTTATTTTGCACCTTTTCCTTTAAACATGCTTCTTGTTGACTATTTGCCATGAAACGCTTTATTGTTCAATTTCAAGACTGCTGCTTCCTCTGCAAGACAGCTCACATTTTTTGACTTTTCAGATCTCTCTTCAAATCTTTCTTCTGAGCCATTTTGCCAAAGAAAAATAAGTTGCCTAATAATTAAGCACACCTTATTTAGGGTGTAGATGTCATTAGACCACAGTTCTTCTCGTTATGGAGATGCATATCAGCATATGAAAAGGATGATGTGATCAAAATACTTATTTGCCTAATAATTCTGCACAAACTGCAGAAGGTAATATTCGAAAGAGTGAAACACACATGCTAATGTTACTTTCTGTAAATGAAACATGTTTGGCAAGTGAAAAAAAAAAAAAGAAAAGCCATTTTCATTTTAGGCAGCACTATGTGGGCTGTATGGTTGTGCAGTGGTTAGCGCTGTTGCCTTGCAGCAAGTAGGTTCAGGGTTCGGTCCAGGCCTGGGGTCTTTCTGCATGGAGTTTGCATGTTCTCCCTGTGCATGCGGGGGTTCTCTCCGGGTACTCCTCCCACAGTCCAAAAACAATGCACTGCATTGCACTGCTGTCGGGAATAAGCTTTGGGACCATCAGATTGAGAAGCAAATGATTTACTTCTAAAGACAAGGGCCATATTCACTCCTTTAAATTACGTTTTTCATCAGAGAACCTAAATTATGTCTGTTCAGATAAATGTCATACCTGTTTTGTTATTTATCAGTAATTTTTACCTTAGTTAGTTTTCATGTTTGAGGGGAGCTCAGACTGCTGTAAAGCAGTACTGTGGATCACCTGACCCATTTAGAAACTGATACAACTCTTTAAAGTTGCATCAATTAGTTTTTAAGAAGATCAACCTCAAGCAAAGACACATACGTACCAAGTTCTAACATTGGGTCAAAACTAGCCTCTGTTCCCTTTGACACCAGGTCCTCTATTATCTAATGGTTACAGACAAGATAGATTGGGAACGGAACCCAGAAAGAAACAATGTTTTCATTGTTTTAATGCAGAAGGCAATTGTGGGAATGCACAACAGAGGCTCCGGCGTCAGCTTTATTATTTTCTTTACAAACCCATCACACTGTGTGCCCATGTCTTGCATTTAAATGTGATAGCAACATATGCCACCTTACAGCTTGTTTATACTTCTCATTTCTGTCTTCCTGAATGGCGTCTCTCTCCAAAAGCTTTGGCCCACAAACTGCTGGAGAGTGGCATATTCTGTTCTTACTGTTGTTTATTCACATCCTATTTTTTTGTTTCAGAAAAATTCATAATGACTATCAACATTCTTGATATTTTTGTAACTGATTGCAGGTGGTGAGAGTGGCTCTCACTAAACAGAAAGAGCTTCATGTCAAAATTTGAACCATTGGTTAAATCGACCCAAAGGGAATAAATACTGCAAAAATGTGGGGTTCCTTTACCATATGCAGAGAATATAAGAGTCAGGAAGCTGGTTTTACTTTTAAATAGGTATGCAAGTTATCAAATAATGAATTCATCTAGAGTTGATAGATCTTATCAATCAACCACCGAGAGAGTGCTTAAAAGAAAAGGGTATGTTGCTCCAATATGTTGTCAGACTAATTGTTTTTGTTCCTTTCAATAAACCTTGATATACAGAGCTCTCTTTTTTAGAGTAATCCAGCTCATCATTTATGAAAGAGACTTTTTACTATTTGCAGAACTTTAAAACAGGAATTTCTGGTTTCTCTCAGAAGGGAAATGTTAAAACTTGGCTCTATAAAGTGCATTATCTCACAAAGCCTTCCTTACCTAGAGTACATATTGCCAGCATATTTTTTGTAGCTATATTACAAAAGACCTTCACTTTTCCATTATTGCATTCTCACCTTCTGAGCACAGCAGAGGAGTTTAAGGTGCTCTGTAATGCAGCACAGCGAAGTGTGGGCTATTCATTTCATTCTGCAACTTTGTTGCCATTAAACAGTGTGAATAATATCTGGCCTGATTCATGGTTCTGCTCTTGTATGTACTTGGTCTAGCATTTATTCTATTGTAAACACCAGTGAGGCTCTGTTTAATGTTTTGTTCATACAGAATGTGTTTTCGGCATCAAAAAGTTGTCCAATGCATCAACTTGTTACTGTGCATCTTAAATTCAATGCTCTGAATGCTCAACGCTCCAGTTGTTGACCTGGTCTGTTTTTTCTTTCCAACCTAGAGAATGGCATGGCTATATTTTTTTTTAGTGACTCGGAAATTTTGGGGGTTTTTTCCATTCCATTATAGGCATTTCCCGCTGTCGTTCTTAGCGGCTAAAAGTGAATATAAACCTTTTTTTTAGGTAAGGTAAAAGCTGCAAGTATCAGAATGTAAAATGTTATATCTTTACAGGTTTTGCAATATTTTATCATTAAATAAATATTATAAACTGTTTTGCACAATACAGTAAGAAAATGGAAAAAAAGTGGAATGATAATCAGAGCACTCTATCATTTCATTCTATATAAAAACAAATGTCCTTGTTTTAATACCATTGGAATTAAAACCCTTTATATACATTCTTTAATAGTTTTATCCTGACAGCTCTGCAGAAGTACAGATCACTGCTTGCATGTTGTGTGTGTCTTCATTCTGAATACAGAATAAAAACGAACAGTGCAACTCTAGTGGACAGCTTTGACACTATGAAACTGATATATATTTCTTCTAAGTGAACATTTTCAGTTAGTCAGATGGGAGAAAAATCTAGAATACCATTTAGTAACAGTTTATCATAAGTCAATAATTTGTTAACATTTTCTACTTTACACCTTTTTTCAACACATCTGAAAAAGGTATTTCTATGGCTTCAGTACAAAATGCTTCCTGGACAGTTATCATAATTCAGCCTATCACACACCAGGTATACCAAACATGTACACTGCTGCTCCCAGCATTTCATGTTGCTTTCTTCTCCATTCTCCTTTCTTGTCCATAATTTCCTCTGGAAAACTTTATGTCCAGATGCCTAAAGGGAACACTCCAAGTTTGACCAAATGCAAAATAACTCCTCCTGGTTAAGGTTAACATCTACTGTTCTTCAAGATAACTTCAAGATAAGATGGGCTTTGACTATCCTCATAATACCATTTCCTAACAGAACTGCATAAGACAGGACTGTCAAACGTAATTTTATATTGAGTAATGCTCATTAAGTCTTGAAAATAACTGGTTGCAGGTAGATAAATTAATCTTCTGATTTCATACTCTTACTTAGAAACAGGTAATGTATCTGTTTCCCCCTTTATAAAGCAGTTTAGCTAATTTAAAAGAACATATCCCTTTATTGTATTACATGATATCGCGTTTTTGCTGTAGGTGACTGTATTTAGACTTCACACTCTATGACACATGTGGCATAGGAAATTATTAAAGAAACCAAATTACACAGAAAGAAAGGAGCTCAATCAAAACAGATTCACTGCGGATTAAGTTAATTCATCAGAAACTGTTTGCAGGTGGATGAAAAGTTTGACTCCAAAGAAAATGAATAATTTGTACTTAATCTGTGTTAACATGGGCAGGGCCTAAGTGGTCTGAAATACCTCAGATAAGTCTTTTCAGGCATTATGTAAATACTACAAAAGCATTATGGTTTGTAATGAAAGAGCCTCTTTGTCTGCAAGAGATTTATTTAAAGGTAAAATGTATTCAGAATCCACTGAAAGAGATTAACTGTAGATAAGGGCAGAAATAGAAACAATGCTGCTAAGGTAAACATCGCCTCGAAGTAATGAAGTTCCATAACACAAAAACTATTCAAATACTGTCCCATTCTAACTACTTTTTTTTAATTAAAAATAGTTAATTGCTTAGTATGACTTGGAAATAGATGTTTGACCAAAGGGTTTTTTCAGGAATGGACACACCTGACTAACAAGCATCTCTCTGCAGCCTCAGCATCAAATATTGAGCAGTGTGAGACACATGGAGGATACCTTTGCAAAGAAGTGTAGCAAGAACAGCAGCATGAGAGAAAGGTGACCTATTGCCTCCAGAATGTTTCAGAATCTCTAGTGATTCATTTTGTACCCAGCGGCTTACATCCAGAGAGTCTAAAAACACACAGGTGTATCCAGTATGAGGGACAGAATGGAACTAAAACCAGCCCCTGATGTTTTTCCTTGATCAGCACACAGTCCAGATTTAAGTTAACAGCTGCTATCTGCTCCACCCAGCCCAGCCCTTTATTCTTTAAGCTTTGATAAGTTAAAGCTTAAAGAATAAAGGGCTATGAAATGTAACACAGAGGCTCATGTTGGAAAGTGCTTTGACTTCTTTCTGTCATTTTTTAAATTTGTAACTGTGTATATTTTAGAAAGGAATTAAAGGAGTCTTCATTCACAAACAGGAATTTTTCATGTTAAAATGTATGCGTTAGTGTTGGGCTTCAGTTAAATCTGGACAATCGGGACAATCAGGCGTTTGAAATGGGCTTTTTACTTTGGTCTAGGTCTTTGTTCAAACCAAAAAAGCCCACAAGGGTGTGTTCTCAACAAAGTGGAATTTTGGTCGTTCTTCATTAATGCTATTCGTGCTAACATTATCCTTGCTATGATCACGCCTGTCTCCTCTCCTCTTAAAAAAGGATGATTCCACCAAGCGGGGATTCACCTAGAGGCAGCCCGTGCTGTAGATTTTGCTGTCTGTGTAACTTTTTTACCTCTTGTGTAGGACACCAAGAAATGATAGAAAACATAACATACAAACTTCTAATGTTGCTAACAGAACATGATGTGGAACGCACATATGTTGTGTAAGCAACATTAGCTTTATTGTTCCCCAGTGGATCAGTCGGGACAGTAGTTGTCTTGCAATAAAAAAAGTTTCAGTTTGATTGACTTACTCTTAGTTTACTTTTTGCAGTGCAATTCAGTTTACTTCACTCTTAGTTCCCTCAAATTTTACATTATACCATTTTATGTACTTGTTTCATGTCTGTGGTTCTGCTGGAAGTAAAACATTCAACAATGGTAGTATAACAGAGAACATTAGTGAACAACATCATAAAGACAAAAGGTCAAAGCAGAAAGGTGCAGGGATGATGATATTAAGTTTTTAAACAATTTCAAAACCTTGAAATGGAAATAAAAGGCTGCCCTATAGTAGCCATGTGCATACAAAAACTCCAAGACCGCTCTGCAATCTGAAAGATTTGTGAATGTAAGCAAGTTTAGTCAGGTGGATTGTAAAGGTTGCAGTGCAGACTAAGACCAGTGTTCATTTTCAGTAAATCAAAAAAAATCACGACTTTAGCAGATCCCAACCTTGTGTAAATGAAAGAAACTATCTGAAAGAGAGAGACTTCTACTTTGGTACAATGGACTCTGCACAACTCCCGTACTTCCTGAACTCCCTCAATGTCCTCATTAATCCAGGTATGTCTTTCCAGGAAATAGTGGAGTTGTGCATAGAGCTCAATGTTAATTCCCTTAATGATCCCTTCCACCAAGGTCATATCACCATTTTAGAGGCACATCACTCCTGCAGTAATGGTGACCTTTTGCATCCCAGGCAATGCATTTCTACTATTCAGAACAGAAGCTAAAACTGCTAACAGAAAGCGTTAGGCAAAATTATACTGCGCCATAATATTTTAGGACAAGTTGATCTATGTTGAATTTATCATCATGGTCTCACCTCAGCCACTTTGGACACCCTCCTCCTATGGGAATTGTTAAATTCCCTCTTGGTGGTAATATGACATGTTGATCTCCCACCACCTGACAGTCCAAGACGGTGGAGCCGCTCATCCTCTCCTATTTTCCTTGTTTGATCCTACAGCCCAGGGAATTCAAAGCCTGAAGGCCAGTTGACTGTGGCCATCAATTCGCCTTGCCAAAACTGACAGCTACACAGGAAGTAAAACACACTCCATACACATCATTTGGACAGATGGGTAGATGGCTGCACTGGACCTCTGAACTAAAAACATGCCAGTTTAATGATATTTGCCACACCTTGGACAATGAAGCCAACGGGCAGATGGCCAATCCATGTTGTTGCCAATTAAGATTCAGACAAAACTCTATCATTTGCTGCATTTTTTACTTACACCAGCAATCTCTCTGACTTTTTGAATCACAAGCATTATTCATAGACTGCAACAATTAAAACATCAACACGAATGGAGGGAAAAATATGTACATTATTCATAACTGTCCTCCAGGGAGATTGGCACTCAGAGCTAATGAGAGGAGAAAGCTTTGAAGTCACGGAGTCCTCGGCGAGGTGAATGGCATGAATTAAGCCCGACCGTCATACCCGCTTTGCCATGTCTGAATGCTTTCTAGACAGTCCATCCTAAACAGTTTTCATGACTCCTATCTTCAATGTCTAATGCTTTTTATTCAGATATTTGAATGCAATTAAATCTCTTGGTATGGCTTGGTATTGAAGACGGCCAAAAACCTGTGGAAAGCAGATGTAGAAGTAACATGAGGATACATGCACATGTACAAAATTGTTGTTGTTTCATGAAAGAAAACACATAATTATCGCAGAAATAACTTGAATCTGAAAAAATAAAAATAAACAAAAATTCTGTGAAACTGAACAAATGAAAAACAGACATTGTTTTGTCAATCAGGCAAGGGACTGATTTTGAAAAATGAACTCTTGAAAAAGGCCTGTACAAAAATGATGGTACCAAAAGAAAAGACTCAAAGCAATGTGATCAAGTCAAGGTATTCAACTATTAAGCATAACATGTGTTAACAATTTTAAATTAGTCAGTGGGCCTATATATCAGGCTACAGGTAGTCCCTGAGCTGTTTGTTAACATTGTGTGTATCGCACTCAACATGGACCACAGGAAGGAAAAGAAAGAGTTGTCTCAGGAAATTAGAAAGAACATTATAGACAAGTATGTTAGAGGCTGTAAGACCATCTCCAAGAAGTTTGGTGTTCTTATGGCTAAAGTCAAAACCCATCATTCTATGAGTCAAAGTACTGCAGACTTAAGGTAAGATGTCAAGGAGATGACTATCATTGAAAACAAATCATTGAAAAGCTAGACTGGAATTTGCCAAATTACATGTTGACAAGCTACTGGTCTCTGGGAGAAGGTACAATGGAAAGATGAGACAAAAAAATGATCTTTTTGCCAAGGCATGTCAGCTCTATGCTCACAGATGGAAAAATGAGGGGAAAGATGAAATATTTCAGCTGAAACAACTACTGTAAATAAAATATGCTCTATTCTTCAAACCTGAACCAACTGGAGCCAAAATACCTGCGGAGAGGTGTCAAAATCTGACGAACAGTTACAGGAATCATTGGATTAGAGATATTGCATCAAAAGGTTGTGCAACAAGATATTAAGTTAAGTATAGTATCATATTGTTAAGGTCTGTTTTATGGGTTAATTATTTTAAGTCATCCAGTTGAATCAGAGTTGAAAAGCAACATCTGACTTTCATTTGTTTATTTTTTTATACAACATTTATCTGTTTTGTCAGGTTCAAGTTATTTCTGTGACATTTGTGGGGTTTTTTTTACCAACAGTTTTGTGCATGTGTGTGTAGAAAGAGAGGATATATTTCCTGCCAAAGGGAGGAGAATCAATGGAATATGCCTTCTGCTTCTACTACAGCAAGGAGATTTGAGAAGTGTGTTGGTAAGCAGCAGCTTTGCTAAACAGAGGAAGCTCTGCCAGCAAGACCTGACCCCGTTTCCTGTCGCTGCCGGTGTCTAACGTGCCCTGTGCCACGCTGATACGGTATCTGTCCAAACAGATGTCCACTCCAGCCTGTTAGCATCACTCTTTCCAGTCGCCTACTTTAGCCTTAGCTGCCTGCTGATGTTTTGTCCATCAGAGTGCTCCGTCTCGCCCTTGTCTCCTTCAAGCAGGGACTGGGCAGAGATAACAAAGACTGACCCCTATGTAAAAAGGGACTGCCTTTGCTGATAAACCTGACAAAGACACTTAGCAGGGGCAAAAAGGTGGTGAAAGAGTTTATAACCTACCTCCACAGCGAGCTCTCCAGTACCTTGGTGGAGTCAGCATGGTAATACTTGGTCAGGATCAGGATGACCTGCAGGAAAACATAAAGAAAAAAAGTTTAGAGTAAGAGGGCAAAGATAATTTAGGAAACTGAAACTGTTTGAGGAGGGTTGGCAACAATCCACAAGAAATGATACATTTAATTTATACCTTATGGTTTTCTTTCAGGTAATTAGACTACTACATTACAGTCCAACAACTTCAATATATCTATCAATTAAAGGGGGTGTCTTGATATGCTCTACCAACCACGACTATAGAGAATAAGACAAAGATTTTCTTCATATGCTTTAGAGCTTCTGTTCTTGACAGCTGAGGTCTGCTGGGATTTGCATTGCATGGCAAGACTGCCAACCGGTCAAGACACATGGTGTTTGATTGACAGGCTGCTGAAGAGTTCCTGGTAGCAAAGCAGACAAAGAAACCATGACTACCTTCAGGCAGAGGTGAGCTGATTGGCCAAAGGGGATTCTGCCCAGAGGCAGCTCCCAACCATAGAGTGTACTCTCTGAAATGACCGCACTCCTGATGTTTCTTAATGCGAGCAGCAGTCTGACCCTATGTAACCACATTGTACTGCTTATCCAGGCATTAAACCACTTATGGTTCTTTTTATATAGATGCATTTCGTCTTCAGTCTCTCTCACAGAAAGTTGAGTCAGACTAGAGACATAGGGAAAGAGAAGATGGAAAGAAGTGAACTTCTCCCTGAAATCCTTGTGAAGAAGAATAAAAGCTGTGTGGTGTTTCACAGCTGACTATCAAAGTTATGGCTTCAGGGAGATATTTTCTCAGAAATGGTTGGATTTGTGCCTGGTAATTTGCATAAAGTACAGCTTCGAGCTGAAATGTTGCCTCCACCATAAGCCGTTTCTGCATAGCCTTTAGCACATAGGTTGATGTAAATATTTCAAAATAAAAACCGATAAAAAGCGATTGAGCCTTCCTCTTGATTTTTAAGGGCTTTATAATTTTTTTTTCTTACAAATCAAAAAAAGTTGCACTGTTTTCTAAACGTCCTCACCAAAAAATTAAAATATTAAATCGTAAAATAGCTTTACACCTTAGATTAAGCTCTGTTCATGTTTTCTCCTGTTTTAATACACCTAAACCTTAAGAGATCAGCCAATGTTTATTTCTCTACACATATAGTGGAAAAGTAAAATTTTAATTTTATTTATTCTTTAAGACAAAAAAAACTTTGTTGAGTGGTAATATCTGAGCTGGAATGGCTCTCGACATAAAATCCACCATTGTCTATTTGGTAGAAAATGGTCTATATTAGCATCCTTCTTTTTTATTTTCATTTCAAATAATATTATCACCTGAACCCAATGGGAAAAAAACATATCTTAATGAGTTGTTTTTTCATTTATATTTAATCACTTAAAGGCATTACTTAACAGAGTTTTTATTATTCAAAATAAAAAAAAAACTGAACACTTTTTGGGAGGTTTAATATCTTTGCCTTGAAGAGTCACATATTGATTCAAACTTTTTTTAAAATATCATAACCAATATCTGAAGGTTTTAAGTCCCTTGGTGAATTGGTCTCTTGATGAAGGAAAAAACATGTTATATAAATGTACAATTCTGAATCAATTTTAATTACTATGAAACTACAAAAAATGCTCATTAAATTCAGTCTTAATGATAGAGGATTCCTAATAGAAGTCAATGGCTCAGAAAATGCACATACTGCTATGGCAAACAAAGATTTAAAGAGATAAAAGACTAATCTTCACCTCAAATCATATAGCCTGGTCAAACTTTATAGCATCATAATACCATCTAAGTATACAAAAATAAGTGGATGATTTATATCTATTTTGGTCCCCAGCCTGATGTGACTCAGCTGGTGGCTTTGAATGAGACACCAGTGCAGAGTTTAACACTTACGATCATAAAGCCGAACTGAAAAATTAGATGTGCCATTCCACTCCATGGCGGCTCATGACCTCTAATCCCTTTTGTTCATATTTAACCCCTTCTGATTCTTACAAACTGTTATTAAAAAAAAACAGTTAACTAAATGTCAGTGAAGTAACGATACACCTACATCCCATACATTTGGCGGCATCTCAAAAAACACAAAAATATATCAACAGCAATTTTTTTTCCTGTGCCAGTACAGTCAGTATACAAACCAGATTTAGGATCTAAGAAATTCTCATGTGATTTCCAAGCATGTTTAAAACTTAAGAGCACAGCCAATGCAGCTCATATTCAAAAGGGAAATTTGATAAAGCATTTAACTTGAATGTAGCAGACTTTATTCTATCTCACAAGGGAATCACGGGTATATACCGTTAGCATTAGCTAAATACAGGGCATATTTGGAAGAAGACAATGACCTTAAACATATGATGCTGAAGTGAAAATTCAACCTGGGAGATTCTTATCAGCCTCAATTGGATCACCTGCTAATGTGCCACTAAAAGCTGCAGCAAGTTGATGTCGGGACCACACCCCCTTCCAGCTGAACCTTGACCCACCTAATTCATCATCTCATGCATCCTCCCGCCTATTCCCCCCCCAGTGTGCAGCCCCAGGGGGAGGACTACTCTAATCCTTTTCCTACCCATCAGAACATGTCAATTCACAGCATCAAAGTCTTCTGCTGGGGTCTGAGCCCCAAACAACTTATTTCATTCATGTCAATAAAATCTTCATTGTGTGAGTCTCTACAGGTTTAAATGACCAAAGCAGCAACCAAATGCAACACATGTTGATATCTTGGAGTGGTCCAAAGAGACTATTTCCATGGCATCTAAATGGGGTTTAAAAGGAAAAGCCGAAGCCAAGCTGGTATCCCAAAAGAACAACATGCATGTGTGGAGGAAAAAGATGGTCTAGAAGGTGTAGACTAAGAGTGATGGCTTCACTGATTTATTTTTCTAAATAATATTTCAAAACATGGAATTTTCCTCTATGGCAAATTTATGTAGTACTACACCTTGTTGTGAGATATTTCAAGTTTGTTATTGTCATAAAAAAACAAAAAAACAAATGTGTTCTACAGCACTGTGCCGATTATCTACATTTTAAATATGCCCCAAAGACCTCAAGTATTACTAAACTCTGAACATATTTTCACAGATCTGCGTTTGGCCATAAATCAGTGTTTGGGAGAGGTAAAGAGTGTTAATTTGCTGTACATAAAGAATTAAGCCACACTGGAGGAATAAATATGCTGAGCAGCACATAAGGCTGCTAAGATTCCTGTATTCCTCCTTTGTACATAAGAGTACATTAAGAGTACAACTTGGCAGCTGCTAGATACAGCTCAATGGACTAAAGGGCAAATTTGGCACAGCGTGAGAAACCCTTCTTATTGAGGAAAATACAGTGCTCTGCCAGCCCGTCATTTGTAATTCAATACAAACAAATCACAGTGGCATACTTTGAGTGAACAAGCATCGGAAAACATGTCACACCAAGGCGATCAAAGTCTGGGAGCTCATTACTCTTCATGAGCAGTGACAAGTGGAAAAAAAGTCCCTGCGTGCTCTTCTCATTTAGATAATAAATCGCTAGGAAGTTTGCTATGAACTCCCTGACCGGATCATAGAGGAAGCTCTCTGTTGGAGTCAACTCTGTGACCACATTGTTAGCCACTGAGGGTTTCTTGTTTGTAAGCATGAAGACAGTGACCCTAATGGGCTTTATTGGGAAAAGTCAACAGGATGGTCAGGACCTCTAGATGACTCCATTCCTGATATATTACAATGGATCTTTTTGATAGTAAACCCCAAAGCCTGGTTGACTCTGAGATGTAGTTAGACAGTTGCCATTTGTCCAAATTACAGTCCCGTCAACTGACCAAGCCAATAAAAGGCAAAAATGCTAAAGGAGCCAGAAGACTTGGGGAAAATAAAGACACAGAATCCAGCTGTTCCATCTCTTCAGTGGAAAGAGAAGGCATGCATAAACAATTAATCACAACCCACAATAAAATAAGGATTATTTTAGTATATACTTCATAAAATATAAAAAAATAATACATTTTATATTTTCACTTGCATTTCAAGAGCATGACTGCTGTAAAATCAATAATTTTACCTAATATTCTTGACCTCTAAACAGAAACCTTTTTTAACAATGGGGTTATAATTCAGTTTGTGTTGGACGTTACGTACATTAGATTCATGTTCAGACTTGTTTGTCTTGCAAATGTAAACTTCTGAAAAAAATAAAAAGAATGTTTTCTTAAAAGTCTGAATGACTGCCAACATGTTTTCTTTGCATTTGAGTGTTGAACTTGTTCCTGGTTATTTCCAGACCTCCCAGATGAATCAGCAAAGTCCTCTAAGAAATTGCTACTGTAGCATCTTTTCTCCATTTGTAACTAATGGCTCTCTGTGAGTCCAAAAGTTTTAAAAGTTGCTGTGTAATACCACTTTCCATACTGGTAGCATTGCAATAAAGGAGTTAGCTTCTAATTTACTTTTAAATTAAATCATAAAGGGATGCTTTTTGAGATCCTTTAGCCTTCCTTATGTTGTGGTATTGACTCTGTTTAGTGATTTCTTGGCAGTCATTAGGGAAGAGTTTGGTTAGTGGAAAAGGAAATGGCTTAACTAGAAATGTTTTTTAGGGTGTAATGAGGGTGAGGGTAGTTACATATAGTCCAAAGTGATTTGGATAGTTTGTTTTCCTTTACCTTTTGAAAACCCCATTCATCCACCTGGATCACACCGTCAACTGGTCCAGTAACAAAACTGTAGCTCTTCATAGAAACACTCTCCAACTCATCCTTAGGAATCTAAAGCCACTGCCAGGTACAAAATGTACTTTAGCTTTTCTTGATCTGCTCAGTCTTGAGTGTCTTCCTGGTGGGACACCCAAGAAAGTCTCAACAGAGAGATCCCCACGAGGCATCCTGATCAGATGTCAGATTCACCTCTACTAAATCCTCTTCAAGATGGGGTGCAGCAGCTCTACTTGAAGCTACCATGACATAGCACCGCATGCTATCTGTATACACAGCTGTTTAGCATCTTAATCTTTTGATGACAGTGTATAATATATTACAGTCCTTCAACAATCCACCTTAACTCTGTACTCATGCCTAAACTGACCTGAGTCTGGCGGGAAGTAATCCATTGTTTGAGAGGCATGGTTCCAGAGAAGTAAGAAAATAATGGAATACATGGGTTTCCAAACTCTTCACAGTTCTTCCTTGAAAATCAAATGCAATGCAATAACAGTTCTTACCATGGTTATGCAAGGACCAGACAGCCCTTAAATGCACACCTCAAAAAAATCAGTTGTCTTCTCCAGATTATCGAAACGCATGTGAATGGGATAACTAAGCTCCTGCTTTTTGGTATTTACTCTGGCTATCATTTAAGATGGAATACCTTTTTAAAAGCACAAAAAATAGCAGAACTGGATTATTTGAAATCCAGTTTAACCAGGGGAATTTCATTGCACAATGAAATCCCCCTGGTTAAACCGGATGTTATCCCACCTTTCCCCTCTTACTTTTCTCTGACACAGAGATAATTAGTGCTAAGGAGTCATATTGTTTAATCCCTATCAATAAAGCTTCCCTATTTTTTATTGAATAAGTTAACAATAAAAAAACATAAATCACAAAAAGTCTAACAGCCTAAAATAAGGTTATCCAGAAGATATTTCCATGGCCTTGAGTTTGGTCATATAAAGAAATGCTTAATTTATCCAAATAGCTCCTCATTAGCTCCGTCTTTCAGCACCCATGTTAACACATAAGCATTGCTTGGTCACATTTGGTTGGAATCATTTTGCAGATGGACACATACTTCATGCTGTATATGAGGCAAGCCTGTCACCCTCACACTCATTACGATTTAAACAGCAGTTTGAGATTGCCACCATTCATTAAACCACCCGGCCAGGGAAGCGGGAAGGGTAATTACATGGACCTTTGCCTCTGTTTTCCCCTTGTGCACTCTGCACTCATAACGCTTGTGCTGCCTTCCCTTGATACAATCATTCAATAATGTGTAAAAGCAAAGGATATTTGAACTGTGCTGTATTTTTTTTCTTTTCTGGCATAAAACATGTAAAACATAAATCAACAGAAATAGACTTGGGGGTGAGGGTTTCTGATCAAGTTTTTTTTTTTTTTTTCTGGAGCTGAAACTGTTTTTGCGATAGAAGAAACACCAGGAACATCTCTTAAAGGGCTGTATCATAAAAACATAAACTTTTTAAGCTTTTAAGTTTGTTACAATGCTATTCCCTCATTAAATTCATACATAACGTAGCTTTTTTAGCAGCTAATCTGCACGGTATTGCGGATTAGCTGCAATACCGTGCAGATTAGCTGGCTTTTGTCTAAGTTGTGGAAATCTGTTTTTTGGCCTTGAAAGTCTCAGACTTTGTATGATTCTCAGAAGTCGCATGATTCAGCAAAGTCATGAAAGAGAGATGGCTTCATTTGAAGGGAAGTAGTTTACTTCAGGCCAAAGTAAACAACTGGACTTCATAATAAACTAATACCAATGTAGTGCTAAACACATTATTTCTTCATATATTTTCCTATTGAAAACTTTAAAAGACTAAAAAAAACCTTGATATTTCCATTTGCGAAATGTATTCTTAGCCTGTAACAATAATGTAATAAAACTTACTCGATAGCTTTGGGGCAGATAAAGAAATGCTGGAATGAATCATCAGTCGAAAGGTTGGTTTTTCAGCAGCAGTTTACACTGACCCTGACATTGCAAATGGATAAAGATGCCTGGCTGAATATTTGAAAACTGAAATTACAGCTTTTTCCCAGACCTGAGGGGTGATAGGTGTTTAATTCAGTGCAGTATATACCCAGACAGCTTATTATCACTTTATTTTCTTATTTCTAACGTCCATGCGTTGTTATGTTCTCGTTTTGATCTCTCCTCATCAAGGCTTTAAGTGGTTTTTTTTCTTTTCTATCCAAGATTCCTCTCTTCACTCATAAATATCTGGGCAATTACTATAATTGGGCTCTGATCGAACTGGCAGTCTGCTTTTTCGAAAAAGAGGGAGCTTGGAACATTTAAGGCTGGCAATGATCACTCAAGTATATGTGCATCCTCCCTCGTAGCCTTGGATTACAGGGTTCATAAACAACAGCCAGCTATCTTTGGCATTACACATTTTTGTGATTTACAAAAAATACCAGAGTACCATGGGCCATGTTATTGTTTTTTTCTACCCAAAACGGATTGAGGAATAGTGATAATTTTCAAGAACTCAATAGATTGACTAATACTCTTCAGCAGCAAACTGGAGCAAAGGAACCATTTGAAATGGGCTTCTTAGATGTGTGATAATCCACTGCAGGCAGCCCGAGGTCATTGGGACTTAGGAAGCAAGTAGAGGGGGAGGGAGAGAAGAAGTGAATAGATGAAATATTGGATCTTACCGCAGATAGAGAGATGAAAAGAAAATTCCATAAATGTAGAGACAGAGTGGAGCTGAAAAAAGAGACGGTTTGAGAATGAATAAGGCAGAGTTGGAGCACTGTATGATCCTAAAAGAAATGTAGTAAGAAGTATGCAGCCCTGTAGTCTACCAGTACCCTAACTGTATTTAGAGAACAACAAGATGCCAAATGTTATGAGTGGTTGGATAGGTGTCATAGAAGAAGGCTGACTGGTTAAAGAAAAAAGGTGGATAATTCTTCCATCATGGTGGCTGGCAGTGGGCAGAAAGAGCCACCATCGGACACACAAACAAAGAAGTCATTTCAATATTTCAAAATTATGTAAATATCAGGCTGCTTATTCACGATACCAAGCTTGAAACAAACATGTAGAAGTAGAGAACAGCTGTTTGCCTGAAATTCAAAGCCTTTTGGCCAGGAGTGAAAGTGTGGTCTTTACCTGTAAAGAATTGGCAATGCTCAGTACCAGGAAGACCTGCTGCCTGTTTTACAAAACCAACTTCAGGAAAAACATGAGAGCTGGTTTAAACTTTATTTATTTTCTATCAAAGAAATCCCTTTATTAAATCCAAATACATATTTCAATGTCTTAGTGTTTATGTGTAAAAATGTGACCTTTTTGGAAAATTTCTGTCTTGTAATTCATCTTGTTTTATCCCTCGGATTAGGATGTTGGTTTCTTATGAATGATTTATTACGCATTAAGTTCAGGATTGTCATGGAAATATAAGGCATTCCTTTAAATTATTAAAATATTGAAAAAACCATAATGGGTAAAACTGATTAACCATGAAATTAGTGTTTCAAATCACAAAAAACAAGCTATCACACAAAAGGTACACATAGCTATTTCATTCAAGAGTTGAAAAAAACATATCTTTTCTATTTCTTTCTTTAAAGAAAGACATCTATAGATGTTGCATCAGCTTCAGTATAGTAGAAAAATCTAGAAATTTTTTTCGAAAGCTTTGAATATTTATTTTATTATTTATATCAAAGTGGAGAAGCTAGAGGCTAGAAATCAAAAATAAAAATAAAAAATAAATAATTTAGCTATCCCATGTAGGTCATATTGATCTGTGTTTTTTTAGAATGCAGGAAAAATCCCTGCGCTAGTAGAAGGATATATAGTGAATTTTCTTCCATTATTTTTGTCAGCAAAGAAAAGGTTTTGTAAATCAAAATCTGAAAACAAAAAAAATTGATCTTCTAATCCATCCATCTCCATATATATATATATATATATATATATATATTAGATTTATTGTCATGAATTGCATTCTTTTTGAATTGTGTTTTATAGATCGCATGCTCTTCACTTTTGGGGTGGGCTTTCCTGTGGAGTGAGTGGCAAACAGGTTTTTCTTTAGGACTGCTTGGAAAGTGTTTGTACCGGGCTTTAAATGAAGAGATCTGTAATAAATAGCTTAAAAAGGATGCAAATTGTAAAACTTAATCTGAAAAGAATAATTTAATGAAAACTTTAAAATACAAAAAAAAATGTAAAAGAACTTTGGAAAAATAAAAAATAAAAAAAACATCAAAGTAACCCTCAAAACGTTCATTTTTCATTAAGAAGTTTTTCAGTTTCATTTCTGGATTGCATTTTTCCAATTTTTTATGAACAAAACTTGTTCATTGCTCGCAATAATAATGGAACAAAATTCAGGCATTAGGGATGATATGAGAAATAATTTGGGAATGTGATGGCTTTAAGGTGGACAGAAATCAATAAGGGTAAAGAATAGAGAGAAGCCTTTTAACCTACAAATGTGTTCATTGATTACTTGTCCCTTGGGAAGAGGCAGAAGGGTTAAGCAGTATTTGATAGTAAGATCTGAAGAAAAATAATGAATGGTTCTGCTATATTTCCCAGGGAAAAAAAAGAAAAAAAGAAAAGCTTCTGTCAAACTAATAATATTTGGATCAAAGGAGGTGATATCGAGAGTTAGCGCACAGCTTTAGCTACTGAAGCCATAAACCACTGCTTGGTATCATGATGGACTCAGACCTGAACATTCACAGGCAGATGTTTACAAAGGGTTTACTTTTGTAAGTGTTTAGTTTTATAATGTTTTATCTTACGAAACAAAATATCTTTTGATGTTGATGCAAGCTGTTCATGGTGTAGCTCCAGTTATACTCAAATCTAAAGATGGACTATATGTAGACAGAGGAGTTGATTATGAAGTTTTTTTTCTTCTTGGAGTGGTGAAGAGTGTGACTTTTACCGTTTTTGCTGCCTGAATGTTACAGGTTTATTCACATATGACTTCATTGCCTCTCAGGGAGCCCAAAAGCCCTTTTCTTGAAACTGATTAAAATGTATTGACGTGTAACCCTGATTGTTAGACTTAAATGATAAAATAAACATTTCTTAATGTTACCTCAAAGCATTATTTTATTAGCAGCCCATACTTTGTTGGGTTTAACACAATGCAAACTGTGATCAGGAAAATGTTTTATCCCTGTGAGCTCATAGCAGTGAGAAAGGTTCAGAAACGTCAAAAGGAGGAGACCGTACTTATGATGACCTGTGATTTCTTCCCTTTCTTCTTGACTATCTTTCAGCTACCTGCAAGATGAAAGATAAAAATCACGAGGTCTCTGCTTACCAGTACTTTTGCTGTCTTGTTTCTCTGAGGCCAAAGTAAAACATTTGCAGAAATCAATATTTCACTGTGAATAACAACACATCCTGGACATAATGCAAATGCCAGAATTTCTACACAGTTATTGTTAGTCTAGACTAGACCTTGACTCCTCAAATAATTGATCAATTAGGTAAAAACTCAGTCAACTCTTACAGAATTATGCTGCTCACAATATAGTACTGATTCTTTTGATGTTTCTTACAAATTCACATTGAATTAAACCGTTTCTAAATTAACGATGAAACAAACTATAAAGCATTTTAATCATTAATTGATTTCAGCTTGAAGTGCATTTTAAATGGTAGGGTTTGCATTTGGAAAATTCTTTAAAAGTGACAATTCTATTATTTCAGTCAGATTTAATACATAAGTGTATATGTAATTAGAAAAGCTAATTCTTTCAGTTACCCAGTTTTCTATGTAAAACATTATATAGAATAATTACAATTACAATTATCAGGTCTAAGTTCAGACTATCAAAAATAAATGTTTTTTATTTGGAGAAACAGTCTTAATAAAACCTTTATTAAGCACCTTTTTACTAGTGGTTCCTAGAATTTCTAAATGTAGATTAAGTGGCAGTTCTTTTAGTTATCAGGCTCCTATGCTTTGGAACCAGTTTTAGTCTGTGAGACAGACACCCGATCTGCTTTTCAGACCAGGTTTAAAACTTTCTTTTTATAAAGCCTATGGTTAGATTGTCTTAAGTAGTCCTGATCTATCTCTATAGTTATGCTGCTATAGGCTTAGGCCGCTGGAGGACATGGGGACCACTTTTCATCATTTTGCTTCATTCAATCAGTTTTCTCCAGTTTTATCCCTCACTTTATGTTCTCTCTGCTTTTTCTTGTTATAGTAGTTATCTGATCTGTTTCCATTCAGTTGTGACAACATCCTGAAAGGAGGCATCATATGGAGTTCTGCCATCAATAACTTTGATCATACTAGATAATAGAGCTGGCCCGGTGTTTAGTTCTGATGGGAGTTCTTACTGTGACTAATTGCATGTCCTCTCTTCCATCCCTTTTAGCATGAGAACTGGTTCAGAACTCATTTGTTTAATTGATTATTTCCACCAATGGAGCTACTTTACCATTACATTTTCAAACACAAGGAGTATTTTTTTGATCAGTGCCTCTATGTCTGTTTCTGTCTCCTAGAACACCAGTTGGCCTCAGTAGATGGGCACTCACACTGAGCGTGGAGGTGTCTTCCTATTAAAAGGGAGTTTTTCATCTTCTCTGTCTTTGGATGTATGTTCAGTGCGAGGGACTGCTGTAGAGTAAACAACACAACGCAAACAAATTTATCTATCCGTCTCTAGCTGCTCATCCAGGAGGAGTGAATCCTGCAAAGTCATTGGATACAATCAGCTGGTTTTCTTTAGAAAACTTTTAATTGATCATACTGAATGTGTCTGCCTTCAGATAAATTTGCTGTGAAATTTAGGTACTGTATAGAAATGACACTTAATTAAATTTTAAAAAGAAACAAAAAAATACAATAAAAAAATGAAAACTTAAAAAAAATTAAATATAGAAAAAAGACAAGTTCTGAAAAAACAAATCTAAGAAAACAGTACCGTTACTGTTAAAACCTTTCTGATCAAAAAGTGTTTTTAAAGTTTCATTTCTGTTTCATTTTATTTTTATTTTCCTTTTAAAAACAGCTGCTTTGCTTGCAACAATAGTGTAACAAAATTCGGTCTATATTCTACTGCACTGAATCACCAAGAAGGAAGATTTAGCTGTTTGTAACATTTTGCCTTATAATCCTCTCAATTTAGTATCTTAACAGGGTGAGAAATTGATAAACCAGTTTCTTTTATGAGACATAAATGAGAGCCAATCAATGTAAATAAACTGCAGCCTTATTCAACCTAAAATAAGTAGCCGACTTTGCTTGGTGACAGAAGTAAACCAGAAGTCCCAGAGGAACTTGTCTATGATTGTGGACTTTTTTTTTATTTTGTTTAAATGTTTACATTAATTATGTTTAGTAATCACCTGTTTTCTTCCATCCTACATATCCGTGCGGCTCAAATTTTTTCCCTAATTTTGTCTTGGCAAACATTCCTGTTACTGTGGTGGCGACAGAAGCTCATGTCCTGGCTCAGCCTTCATCCCCTTCAGTGGGTACAGCTGCTCACCACAGCTGAACAGCTGTCGTTTCCGTATTGCCATAATCCGCCCTCTCTCTCTCTCTCTCTCTCTCTCTCTCTCTCTTTCTGTCTCTTTCTCCATCTCTCTTCTATTCTTTCTCTCTGCT
>JAUZNJ010048920.1:27090-41979 GCA_034780135.1 Jordanella pulchra
CTCTCTCTCTCTCTCTCTCTCTCTCTCTCTCTCTTTCTGTCTCTTTCTCCATCTCTCTTCTATTCTTTCTCTCTGCTCTCCTAGCATTTCTGTTGTTTCTTGCCCTTTTTTAAATACGTTTTCCACTTTTCGCCAGCACTTTGCCCTCCCTTTCAGGTCCTTTTGCTTTATCTAGACAGCACACTTTCTGTGTGCCCAATGATAAATTCAGCATAACAGAAACTGAAACCACACATCATTAACAAATGAAGCTATTAACCATGGAGGGAGGGCTGAGATTGTTTTGCTAATGGCAGATAAAGATGGTTTGGGGAACGAGCACAAAGAAGAACAAACTGAATGCCACATTAAACGCAGCAAAATATTTTAAGGGTCTAAACAGGGTAAATGTTGTTTGAGAGAGTCTCTAATTACATGAATAAGATATATATTTTTTCCATGTACATCATTATACATAATGCTCCCAGCAAGCATGCTTCAATTGTTTATTGGAAAAATCTTATTCTAAATTAGCTGTAAATATATGGCAAGCTGTGCTTCTTTCAGTGTTTATTCAGCATGTTTTCTTTTTGCTGACTCTCTTGAAGCCTGGTGCCGATTATTGCAAAGCCTTTTCTACCTTGTCATTAGGTACAGTTGTTTTCACAGGGCTGTGTTTACTCCTTTGGAAATGAGGGTCATAATAAAACCAACAGTTGAAACCAAGGGGGGCAGACTATGGAAATTGTTAAACTGAATAGAAATGGCTTATCAAAATAAACAGTTGAGAAGGAAAGACAATTGAAACAGACCAAACCATGACTGGAATGAGAAATGATTAAGATTAGCTACACAAAAAAGGCCTCCAATTCCAAAACTGGATGTATGCCAGACGTGTGTTAGTCTGAAACAAACATTTGGTCACAAATTGCAGCACAGTAAACCTCAGATATGTATTACATTTTTCTTGGGCTTCTGAAAGTTGAAGTAAATGTGAACAACATCTTAAAAGGGAAAGATGACGGTAGCAGCTTCCTTATCAGCTCTGAAAAGAATCTGAAATTATACAAAAATGACAAAACAATTGACCATAGGTGGAAGAATAGCTGCCAATATTCCCATATCAGGAACTACAAGGAGCTTCATCCTAAGAGCAGAATGCTAAAGTCCCCAAAGAAGCAAACAAAAGCATTTAATTACCTTAAAAAAATCTAATTAGATTTTAAATGTAAGTTAATAAATGAAAGCAGGCCAACCAACAGGGGGCACCAGCAGGTTTTAGATTAAGTTTTATGAATTGGATTGTTTATAAATTGTGTTTTAGACATCAAATTCCATTTACTTCAAAGCTCATTTGACAGACACAGTGGCCATTAAAAATGTTGTTGTTAACATCTGTGCAATCCAATAAAAGTGCATCTTCTCTGCTCACTCCAGAGGAAAACCCTCCTCAAAAGAGAAGATGATGTCATCTGTAAAACTCAACTTGTAAAGAATGCAATTCAAAAAACACATTTGAAAACATACAATTTGAAAAATAAGATTTGTAAAGACAAAATAAAAAAATATACAATCAAATATTTTAAAAAGTGATTTTCCAAAGTTGTGATATTTGTATTACATTTTTTTCTTTTTTATTATAATGCAAAAATCTTGTTCTTTAGTTGTAACATTAGAACAAAATTCACTCCATAAAGTGAGCAACAGAGAGTAAGGAACGCTATCCTATGCTCTGTACGCTGAATTCACACGTCTCCCGGCTGGATGCAGGTTGTCCTGTTCTGGCTGTAGGACCCGAAGAAGAAAGGCCACCTTAGTGCTGAAGGCCGTTACTGTTCTAAACGCTCAACCATCTTTGACCAGCTGACCCTCCCAGCCCAACTATCAACTCCTGCTGCACTTCAGCTTCTAGACTGCACATAGTAACAAACACAGCAATTTGCACATCGATACACATTCATTCATTTATTTTATGAGTTTCATTGCTTTTCTTACTGCCCCTTTGCTGCTTTTCCCTCTTTTTTTATGCTGTACTACTCATGTGCTTTTAAATTTTCCCCCAGAGAGAAATGAATGAATTAAATAAATGTTTTGGACCTTTCACAATTAAAAAAGTAATAGTTTTTTTTAAGTAAAATTACTAATTTTATTGCACCACTGTAAACATTCTGTGGATATTTTCTTTCTTTAATTAATCGTTTGACCAAGAACTTCTCCCCCTGACCTTTATAACTTGAAGGTTGTTTTTTTTCTTGTTTTGTATTTTTGTTTGGTTTTTTTTTCATTCGCTGGAATTAACTGAATTCCTTAACTCTGGGTTTGAAAGTGAAAGAAAGTGTCGGACATTTAGTCCCAAACAATATCAGTAATTGTTATTTATCACATCTGGAATAAATAAAGAAATATGGTTAAGAATATTCTGGATTGTAACGTTAAAACTTCCCATGTTTAGTCACAGGTTTGGAAAAATCAGTTTCAACATTGAGGGACCAAAAATATTTACCTTCATCTGAAAGTCCAGTCTAGAAAAGAGGACAAACTACTAAATAAATACATTAGGTGTGACGCACTCGGTGTAATCAAACACAGCATTAAGACGGATCATTGAGTTTAATGCTTATGTCCAAGGTGCTTCGGTAGTTAAAGCCCACAGTTCTTAGTCTACTGGACATTACAGGACCATTGGGGTTAAAAAATACAAGTAAAAACCTGCTCTCTTGGTTTGGACTGTATTTTTACCTGCTTCCTAGTTTGTGCTCATGTAAAGTATACTTGAATTATTAATCGACCATGGAGCAGTTTTGGCAAAACTTCAAACTGCCCACACTGAAAAAAAGTAATCTCAGAAGTATCTCTTTGGGAAACCGAAGTGTTGTTAAAGTTAGAGGAAGTTTCAGCTTCACCACACAATCTACAGTTTGAGCTGAATAATCACAAGAAAATGCAGACTGATACTTTCGAAGAGCACCGCTGACACATTACAGGCACAGAGCTTTGCAAATAGGTTAATGCAGCGGTTGTTTCCTCAACGTTACAACATTAGCTGTATTGCCGAACTCGTTAGAAGGAAATGCAACGACCGCTGTTAGTCATTATAAACACAAACTCACTTTTTTTATTGTCAGCACAAAATGCAGTCGCTGCAGTGCTGTCTGTCCGATGAGCACAGAGAATGAAGTGTAAGTCTGCAAAAAACAAACTGTATTCTTTTACCTTTTCTAAGCTGTTAAAAAGTTTGGAGTATTTGCTTATTTGGGGGTACACTATCCAGATGTAAGCTAACATGGAACATTCACTAGACTTTCACTAGACTTAGTTAAACTAGTGCCATAAGAAGAGCCCAACTTTTGTAATTTGAAGGTCAAGTTCCTTTAAGTTGGTTGAATACCTGAAATCCCTCTATTTCAGAGGTCGCAGCTAAAATTTTACACATAATATCTAGAGTGCTGCAAAATAAAAGCATTTTTAATGAAAAAAAGCATTTCGTATGAATAATTATTTATACATTTTGACAGGTCGAAAACATATAAATATTTATTAATGGTTACGAGGACGACGTTGACATCCAAGGATTCTGCACTAATGGGAACAATAGGTTGAAGTAACGTGGGACAAAGCTCTACGTAAAATTTCTAAGTAAAACAAGAACAAAGAATAAGCAAAAGAGGGTGACCATCAGTCAAGCTTTAGAGTGCTGGTCCCAGAGAAAAGAGAGAAAACGGTCTCAGACCTGCACAGAGATCGATGATTTCCATCTGGACGGGTACATTAATTAATAGTTAATGTTAGCATCAGGTAACATTTAACTTTCCTGTCCAGAGGAAAAGTGGAAACATGAATGTAGCATCAAAAGCCTCTTTGCTTTGGTTAGCATTAGCTAAAACCAAAGGATAACATTAGGGAAGTCCTCTGCAACTTTATTTCTGATTGATACCAATATTGCAGCTTTCACCACTGACCAATAACTGATTTCAACCTGATACGACATGACGATGAATCAGACATACTTGTATCGCTTATTTTGTAGCATAGCATCATAGAAAATGCTTGATAAAGAGTTATAACTGAATCAGAATAAAAATAGATATAAAAACAACTAACCCATTTATTATTATTAATCAATGGGTAACTTAGAGTTAAACAGAAATGGAAAGAAGCAAAGTATTTCTATTTAGTTGCTGATACTGGAGATTTTAGATGCAGGCCGGTATTTTGAGACATTTATTTTTTGGATGATATTTGACTTATTTTTGGATATCGATCGGGACATCCCTAGACTGCACTGATGGTTCTGGTAAAAGGGTAGCAAACAGAACAGAAAAAGAGCAGACAAACAGAAGTGAGCCACTTACTTAATCTTTTAGGTCTGATCTTGAACTCAGAAGATCTAAGCCTAGACAAATACATATTCTAAGAACTTTCATTACATTAAGGAGTAATTTGCCTCAAAACTGCTTTAATTCCAATTTAAAAAGCCAGTTTGGTGTTTGGGAAACCATTTTGATCTCCATGGTTACAGCCAGGTCTCAAAAGAGATCATAGTTTGCCAGATCCACTAACCCCGATCCATTTCACAGGCCATCAGCACTTTCTTTCTATTCATTTTAACATCCACACTTGTACACAGGCCCGTGCACTTTCCATCCAGCCTCCCAAGCCCCCTTCATCTCTGTCTCTCTTGTGGCGGGACCCTGTGGTCTGGTCCTGCTTTAATGCCTTGTCACACTTCATTTAGCCACAGAGCAGGAAGAGAAATGTAGTGTGATGCGGGTGCAGGCTCTCATACATTCTGTACAGCAGCCTACAATCATACATGTACATGAACTGCGGGCTTGTCCATGGCCACAAGGGAATTCAGTCAGAGCTTTTTCTGTTGCTGTGTGATACAAACGATTAACTGTAAGGATGTTGAGAATTTAATCTCCACTCCAATTTTTTTTTACCCACTTTTGGGCCTCTGTTGATAACTACTTTGTCAATTTTCAGCCCGTTTTTCTTTTTCTATTATTGTCCTATCTAAGCCAAGGCCACATGCCAGCAAAATGGGAAAGTGTTAAGCTTCATAAAAGCTAAATTTAAACAGCCTTTGCATTGTTCAACTACATCTTAGTCTGACACACAAGTAAAACATGTCATCCTTGAAATCTGAAGAGCAAGAACAACTTTCAGCAAAAGGGCTTTTCAGACAGTAGGGAAGGTTGGAGTTACTTCATCAACCAAACTATATACAGTATTCTGCAAACCCAACCCTGCAAAAAGAATGAAATATAAGTAAGTGAATTTTTCCTAAAAAGATGGATTTTTTCTTGATTTAGGCAGGTAAGTAAGAGAAAAGCACTTGGAGAGTGCAGACCTCTGCCAAGCAGCTCGTTTGTTTGTTTTTTTTTCAAAATAATTTAAAAAGTCGCAGACGGATTTTGCTAAAATTTTCACAGAAGGGGCTTATTATAACCATTGACAACCCCTCCCCCAGACGGTTATCCGGATCATCACCAAAATTCAATCATTTGTCAATGGTTGTAATACACCCCTTCTGTGAAAATTTGAGCAAAATCTGCCTGAGACTTTTCAAATTATTTTGAAAACAGACAAACAAACAAACACCGATGAATACGTAGGTAAATAATTATTGGTACAACAAAAACTATTAACTGTATATGTATGTTTACTCTATATTCAGTTTCCGTGACCATGAAAACACACCACTAGAATTTGGAGGTAATAATTATTTTAAGAGCAGATCATTGGCAGATCATCTTATTTACCTGCTCAAATAAGGACAAATAACACAGATTTTGATAACATTTTAATTATTTGATCAGTGTTTGCAGTTGATGAAATGCATTTCAAGTTTCATATCCAGATGCAATTAATGTTTTAAAACACATTTAGAAATCACAACTTAATAATGTATAGTTTGTTTTTTTTCTTTTTGAATAACACAAATTAATAAATAGTCAACCGTATGCAATGCAGAATTAAAATTTCAAAAAATGTCCTAATCCAAAAATAAGTTCATAAAATAAGAAAAATAAGACTAAAGTTTTTCTTTTCCTTTTTGAATTGGACTTTTTTTGCTGGAGTGAGGAAAGGAAATACATTTCTGTTGGTCCTCATAGACATTAGCAACAACATTTTCATTGGTAAAGAGGGAGAGTTTGAAGTAGAGAATGAGATCTGTGAAAACCAATTTGTTTTCTTAGAACAATTGTTTTTATTTATTTATTATATGTGTGTGTGTGTGTGTGTTATAAAGCATTTATAAAAACTTTCCTGAATAAGAAGGTTTTAAAAGTTTCATTTCTCAATTACTTTTCTTCTAGCTCACAAAATGTGTTCTTTGCTTGCAACAATATTGGAAAAAGAATCACAAAATAATATTTTACCCGGGGGGGGGTATATATAATTAGATTTATGATGACAGGTATAGATAAAACTGACTAAACTATGCCGAAAATCAATGTTTTTTATCTGTTTTCTGACCCGAGCCACCGGCCTCACCCCGACCTCAATGGACTTGGGTGATTCTAATGTTATTCATGTTAGTTACTCTCAAATTTAAATCCATTATTTCCACACTGTTTGCTAAAACACTTCAGCTTTTCTTTGCATTTTTACTCAGAATCTGAGGTAGAGAGATAAACAAAGGGGAGCGGAATCTAGCCCAGTCGAACACACAAACTAAGGCTGTCGACAACATTCTCCACCCGTCATCTTGCTCTCACAGGCTGCTGCACACAAACCGCATGGTGCTGTGACATTACGACAACTTTAAACCTTGCACAAGCCGCGAGGTGAACAACAGATGCTCCCGCTCTTTGACTGGTATGGGAAATGTCAGCTCCGCAGATGGCGGAAGGCTGTTTTTTATTTATTTATTTATTTTGTGAGGGTCCGGTTGCGACCTGTCCCTGTGGTGCGGTGCAAAACATCTCATCCATAAACATGGTGGTAAGCTTGGGATGTTGGGTTTAGCTTGGCAGACTACAGAAAAGATGCCAAGCCGGTGTACAGCCTTTTTTTTTTTTTATATTCAGCTCAGAGCTTCTCTTTGTTTTGGAGCAAAACTGACATGGCACAGCATTAGAAAAACAGGGGGAATGAATCTACTCCTCATTTTAACAGCAGTTTGTGAAAACACATTCTTTCATTCATGAAAGAGCCTTTATTTCCTCTTAATCAGAACATCTGCTGCTTCCTTTCTGTCTGTGGTAGCAAGAGACACACTGGGAGTACAAACATTCAAGGACAGTTCAGAGAACAAATTTCTTCTGCAGATTTTGCATGTTTTCTTTTTTCCATTTTTTTCTGTTCTCACACAGTCCTGCTGATGGAGATGCTGTTGGATCCACGCATGCAGATGAATACAAAAACAGACAGACGGTGAAAAGCTGTGACTGAATGTAACAGTGACACAACAGATGTAATTACAGAGAACAACGCCTTAAAAGTCTGGATTTTTTTGGCTGCGCTACTCTTACCTATTACATTTATATCTAAAGTGTGAAGATAACACTCGATGTAAGTAGAGTGAATGAATAATCACCCCAGCAGACTCACTCACCCATCACCCTCATTTAAGATATTATATGCTATATGCCGCGTCTGCTATTCAACATCTAATTTGGCATCAAGCTAAAATGCTCTTAGGGTACATAAATGATCTAAGAGCCACTACTTGCTGATGCTAATGGAGGAATGCAATGAATAAACCGTTATAGAATATGGTGAGCTAAAAGGACAAGAAGGCTGAGGTGAAATAAAACCCTGAATGCATTCTGAGTAATGGCAACATTAACTTTAAATGTGTTATATCTTCAGCTGCTGATCCCATTGTCCCCACATGTTACTGAGCTTTGGTACCGTAGCGGATCACTCAGCACCGCTGCTAATTTTTAGCACTGACACCATGAGTCCTTTAAAAATAAGGTTGGTGTGTTTGAAGTTTGAAAACTAAATGTGCCAATTTAAAAAGTTTAGCTCTGGTTTACATAAGCCTGACTGGAATCATTAGCTATGTTTCCATCTATGATGGAAATTTCAAAATCAGTTTATTTTGAGGCTTTTGGATTTTTCTGAAACAGAATTAAGCAGATGTTGACAAGTTTGCTGAATATATTCTGACCGTCCTGACGTAGTGAACTTCTACCTCACATGACTGATCACTTGTTTTCCCTTTTTGCATCTACAAGGATTCACATCGCCGTTACTGTATGCATTTCTCTATGTCTCCGGATAGCATGTAACCATGACAACTTGCCAGAGAGCAAGTTCATGTTTATTCCTGCTTATTACAGACGTGTGTAATGTCAACTTCTGACCAAATCATGCATTTGGTTTCCATCTAGGGATCTGGTAACTGACTTGATGCCACCTGCCAATTATTTCCACAGGCTCATCAGCAACTAACCAACCAGCAATCTCTATTTGTCCAGAAGAGAAACGGCCCCTTCTCTGCCATGTTACAGTAAATTAGGAAGGCATTGCAGACTTGGTCATTTTATTCAAAGAACCTGTAATGAAAGGCTTAATGTTGTCAGTGCTGGAACATGCAGTTCAGGGAAACATTAACCCAGGTATTTAAAAGATGGAACATAGTTAATTCGATTTCCAAAACCAAAAAGAAGTCTTGGAAAAAGTAAAAGATGATCAAAAGCCTGCTGCCAACAGCATGAGAAGTTCAGCACAACAGTTAGAAAAGGAAGGTACCAGGTGTTCATCAGTATAAATGTAACAAACTTATTTTTTCTTTTTTACTGTCACCATAACATTGTTTGCTTATGTTTGGCTTGCAAAAAGCTTGAGTTGCTTAATTATTAATAATGAATTAATTACGAGGGGCTTCAAATATCAATACATAGCCTGATGATATGCGTGATAAAAACATACTTTATTTTCACAATCCTCTCATTTATGTTGTTTGTTTACTCACCCATTTTTGTAACTGTTGTCTGGGAGTGTAACAACTTCACTCCCAGCCAACATGATCGTCCTTATCATTATTCCTCCTCTGTGAGCAACAAGGGCTTAAACATTAATCTGTCTTTTTCTATCAGGTTAAAATTTGTATTGGTTAATTCTTAAAGGTACAATATCAGTATTGTACCTGAAATCAAAATAAAAAACGTTGTATCCCTGGCAGCCATGCTTTGCTGACCACATTGTGTATCTTCTCCATTTCAAAGGACTTCTGTTGAGCCAATAGATGGTGAAAACATCACAGTCGAACCGTAAGAAAAAGGATGCTAATCTGAGTCTGCTTTTACCTTTAGTGACCAATAAAGACATTTCACTGTGATCATTTCACATCAAACCAAGTACAATGAAAAAGCTGGAGCTGAGATGCAAAATTGGAGGAACTTTACCTTTAGTCTGGAGTTGTATGCAAACAGGCTCAACATTCAATCTATATTCTTCTTTCAAAAATTGACAGCAGATGAGCTCCAGTTTACTGTGTAGAATTATTGATCTTTGCTTCTTCTGAGAAATGATTTTCTTGCTAATTGTTTATCCATTTAGATCAAACAACAGATTGGTCACATAGGTGATATCTATGTAACTCATACACGCTTTGAATGTTACCTCTATGCTTTAACTAGAGCTACAACAGTTCTGAGGTGGAAAAACTTCTCCCCTTGAGGCACTACATAATACATACAAATATTTCCTTTGAGGGAACAATATTTATAACCTGGCATAGGCCAGATGGATACCATGTAGTATTTAAAATGAACTGCATGAATTGATCTGGAAAGCCTCCTGCAAAAGGGAGGGACATTCAATACAATTGTTCGAGCCAATTTGGTAAAGTGGCCAGTTTAGGCCACTGGACGTGTAGTTTTCTAGAAGACGTTTCTTCTCTCATCCAAGAGACTTCATCAGTTCTGACTGATGCGGGAGAAAACAGAGATAAATAGGTGTGTCCCAAAGTTATGTAAGGAGAAGAAACAAAAGGTGAGTCTGATGGGTCGTTAAGTAGGTCATCAGAGTGGTTTCGGTCACATGGCTCTGTTGAGTCAGGTGGAGGAAGGTCTGAGGTGAATCTTTTGGGTAAGGTTCCTAAAAGTGCTTTGTATGTGGGGGATAAATTATGCCTGAGGCCACCTCCTCTGTTAAGGGATGGGTTTTCCAAGCTAATGAAAATGGCTTCTTTGACTCCTCTCTCAAACCATCTGTGTTCTTCAGCTAGAATATGGACGTTGTTGTCCTCAAATGAGAGTCCTGACAACATCGAAAAGCAATAGAACAACAAGAGTGACCCGGAGTGGAGATTCATCTGTGAACCCAAAACCAATCACTCGAAAAGGCCTTAATCAATGGATAACTTTGGGTCACATGTACAGAAAATAACTTCTTTGCTAGGAAAATACATCTTGACATGCCTCAAACGAACCATTTTTAATAAACATTTGATGGGGACGTTAAATGGTGGGACAAACATATCTGGTGCATCATTGACATCTTTACAAGTAACAGGAATGCCCTCTCGGGTGAGAAAGCTTCATATTACTTCAGCAAAACAGTCTTAAAATTACTTAGTAAACAAAATAAATTTATTAGATTTTTCCAAAAATTGTGAAACATTACATTTTGCTGTGATGCTTCACCTAATAGTGCTTGAAAACCAGCATTCAGAATACAACCGTAGATCCAAACAACTTTGAGTTACTTCTCTTTTTCTAAACCAAAACAGACTATTGGAAACGGTTCAAACACTCATCACAGAGGTTCATCAATTATACTTGAGTCTTCCGTGAATAATTTGTGGAGTTTGTGTACATTCCTGTTTGATTTATAGCCCAGATGATACAGAACACACAAATTTCAAACTGAACAGAAGGTAGACAGCAACGTGGACACTTTGATGCATAACTAAAATCAAGTACATGTGAGGAAATAACCTTTTGAATGTAGCTGTTGGTTTTAGACTTTGAAGGGCATTCGTACTCTTTTAACTTTTTGTAGACTAGTGTATATTTGTAAAGTGGGAAACAAATCTTGCTTTTCAGATTTTTTTTAAAGAGTAAAATCTAAATAGTCAACACTTTGAAGAACGACCCTTTTCCACAGTTATGCCTGCAAGTCTTTTGGGGGTATAGCAGCTTTGCATAATTAGAGTCATTTTTGTTGTTTCATTTTGCAAAATAACTCAATCTCACACAGAATAGCTGGAGAAAGAAAATAATTTTGTGTCTTTTTAAGTCCAGGACCTGAACCTTTAGATTCTCATAAAAGCAGGAAAAAGTCAGCCTTTCATCACCTAAAAACATCTCCAGGATTAAAGGACTAATGTCTCAGCAGAACCTTGAAAAACAAATCCACCTTTACTATTATAGTTGACTATTGTGACGGTGTCTTCACCAGTCTGCCTATAAAGTTGATCAGACAGCTGTTGTTGACCTAGAATGCTGCTGCCTACATCCTAACTAAAACTGAGAAAGTGGAGAACATAACACCACTTGTTAAGTCATTAAACTGTCTCCCTGTAGCTCAGAGAATAGAGTTTAGAATAATTCCATCTAAAAATAGCTGAATGAATTAGCTCTAAAATACATTACAGGCTTGTTGTCATTGAGTCACGCAGGATCCACTGGATCCAAACAACCATGAACTAGAACCAAACATGGAGAAGCAGCATTTAGTTTTTATGCTCCACTAATCTTTAATAAACACGCAGAAAACTGTAAATGAGCTGAAACCCTAAATTACCAACATTGAGATTAAGATCATATTTGTTTATAGTGGCATTTGACTAGACTATCTAAACATTATTAATTAAGTTTCCAACCCAACTTGCATTCAGTTTTCTTCATCATTTTATATTTTTTTTTATAAATTATGAAATATATAATTCTCTTATTTTCATATGTTGCTTTTATTCTCTGTCAGTAGGTGTTGCCTCTATTCCACTACAATAGTCCTTTATTTTTACCTTTCAAAGTACAGTACTTTGACTTGCTACCGAAATGCGTTATATAAATAAATTTACCATGTCTTGTCTATTTCTTCTTCCTCTGACAAGAGTATTTTTTTTCCACATGTTCAGTTTATCCCCAGCAGGGCATATGAAACACTGCAATTGGACTTCTTATGACTTTTTAAGCAATAAGCCCGTGTACAGTGTTTATTGACTGTAATTTAATTTACATCTTAACATATACAAAGGCGTTTGCATTAATAAGCCCATAATATAATTTGTATTCTTATATCTAAATTTATTGTGAATCCTTTTAAGAAGAGTTGACCAGTCAACCGATCCTCATGGCCATTGAGCTCTAAAGTTCCTCCCAGGTTACCATTTCCCCGTAGAATATTCTTATTACATTACAGGTCACAAACTTCCTGTGGCTCCCTTCCTTTCTTTGTCTGCTATGTTTCTAGGTCTTTAAGATGCTTTTTGCTCAGTAATGTTGTCAAACAAACCTCTGATGACTTAGTACTTCAAATCTCTTTAGGTGTATTAAAGACAAAAGAACAAATAGTGGAGAAATGAAGCAGAAGTGCATTTAAGGTATTTTAAGAGGTTTTGCTTAGTGGGTTTATGATTTGAAGCTTAACACATGAAATGTTGACAATCTCGCGCACTAAAAACGATTTCATTTAAAATCTATATCTGCTATCTCAACAGCCAAATTGTTTTTTATCTCCGAGGCAAAAGAGCCACACGGCCTGAGCTGGAATTGGATCAGCAGAGGCAGAAATCACACAGCATGAAGAAATAAAAAAAATAAAAACGGAAGAGCAGCCGGAGGACCAAATGAAAAGTGACTGTGAAACTCACAGAGACAGAAAGACACACTAACGAGAAAGGACACGAGTGAGTAGCCAAATCCACCAATGCAGCTTGAAGTAACCCCCACCCCTCCGTTTGTAACGCAGCAATCCAAATCTGTCACTTTTACTTCGCAGCGGCGCAATCTGTGAAGGGGGACTCATAAAACGTCAGCTGAGTTACAAAGCATGTGTTCTGGTTTAACCCCTCGGTTATCCTATTGACAACCACTAGCTAACTTGTAACCCACCAGCTGGAAATCAACCTCTCAACACATTCCCTGGTTCAGGTCCAGGTTCAGGTGAAGCCCTGCGGGTTCACAGTGCTACCTCAGCTACTTAAATCACTTCTAGGATCAAGGACTCCCACATGCAGCACATGGCTCTATTAGCAGGGATGAATTTGCTGACTTTGATGGCAAGAGAGATAAATCTGACACATGAAGGACATTAAGCTTTTTAAGCCTATAACGCTGAATAACAGCACAGCACATAGAAATTTCTTGGCACACTATTATGACCAGGGCTCAGTGTTCTAATAGGGTGCACACAGCAGTGGAAGCCGTAGGACCAGTCAAAACATGTGCAAAAACAACAAGGTTGCTCCTTTTTCATTTAAAGCATCTACAAACAAAAGTGTAGAACTAGTAGCTGGTTTCCTAAAATAGAAAACTCTTAACCAATCTGTCTGTGTTAGATTTATTGAATCTGTATAGTGCCTTGAGATGGCATGTTATTAATTGGTGCTAGATAAACTCTACTGACCTGATTGTAAATGGAAGACTTACGTGTTTTAAACTTTGCATTGAGGAGACCAGTTTCATGCTCTGCTACTCCGAAGGAAGGAGTGTGATAGGACGGTTTTCAACCAAACAGTTATTTGCTTTAACATTATCTTCAAATGAAATTTAGGGAGAAAAAGTTAAGTCCCATTATAAGGCCTCATGCTTTATGCCTATGGAAACTAGCCTGGCCGGCCAGAATGACTGGCGTCATTTAAGCGGCATATTAGTGTAGAGAGGAGCAGGTAGAGCGTCATTTCAAAGGTGGGACTAACAGAGTCTGCTTAAATGGTCTAGAAACAGTCAGACAATTATGGATGCGTAAATAAAAGAAAAGCAGAAAGTTGTTAAGATTTTAGTAATATAAACAGGGACATGATGTAGAGAATCAGTCAAACATCACAAAGCTTTTGTTCCATTTCTGTTGCAAGCAAAGAAAACATTTCTAATATCAGTATTTGAAAGAAAACAAAGGAATTCAACAATTAAACTTTAACAAACTGCTTAAAAAAAGGTTTTGAGAGTGACTTTATTTTTTTAAAATTTTATTTTTTTGAAAAGAATTTTTAAACTTTTTTTCATAACTCAGTCTGAAAAAAGAGAAAATTATGACAAAACATGAAAACCCTGAAGAAGAAAAAACTTTTTTAAGGGGTTTAAGGTTTCAATAGCTGGATTACATTTTTCCATTTATAATACGTCTTCCCTACTTTCAACAGTATAGGAAGAAAAGTTCACTTCATGCAATCTGTGATTGTATGGTTACAGAAAAGCGTTGTTGCATTATGTGCTGGGGAGTATTAACCTTACAAGACCATCTAGGTTCTGTGTAAGCCAGTATGGCTGAGCAGGCTTGTGGTAACCTCACCGTCTCCTTTTCCACTTTCAACAAACCCCAACTATCATTTTCCTTCAGTATCTTATGGGTTCCAAGCTTTATTTCTTAAAAAGAAAAATTCTGAACTCCAAATAAATACCATCCATTGTCCCCTTAAAACTAGGTTACTAATCAAGAGTCTGAGTCTTGAAATCATGCCATAAAAATATTTTATCATGTTGCAATTAGAAATGTCAAAGTATTTTTTTGGAGTTTATGTAAAATAATAGCGCAAACCAGGCAAAAAATTCTAGATGATTTCCAACAATTTGAGCAAAAGTAGGAGAAAAAAAGATCAGTGACATCTGATAGACTGTAGATCAGCTGTAAGTCCTTTGAGCTATATTCATGCCTGGTTTGGAACTTTTGAGACATTTTTTACGCAGGACTCAGGGGTTACAAAGGGGTGAGGGGCATTTTTCAACATTAATTTTCTAACTTTGCTAAAAACTTTTGATTATAATTTATGTCTCGACTTTA
>JAUZNJ010048920.1:42079-59388 GCA_034780135.1 Jordanella pulchra
TACAGTACCCATTTTTGCATTTTGCAGGCAGGCCAAAAGTAGTTTGTCTCTTTTATCAGAAAATCTTTTTCCCCAGGTAAGATTTTCTCGCGATCTGTTTTCAGATGAAAGAATGAACAGAGCTACAAGAGTTGTTCTAAAACAACATTAACAGTACAAATTCTAGTCATGTGAAATATTTTTCTCAAATTCGGGATGATTGTGTCTTACAATGTGGGACATGTATGAAATAACTTCTCAAATGTCCATAACAAACACAAATGCACACATAAACAGGCATTTGCATGTGTGTAATTCAAGCTCACCACACTCGCCTCTGTTACAGTGGAGCATTTGCCAGCTTGGCAGTAAAGTTGTTTCTCACACGTTCCCCCTGAATTACATAAGCAGCCATTTAAATGAGAAAACTGTGTGCTAAGATAACATTTACAAATGGCTGTGTCGTGATAAGAGCAGCATTACCTGTGGTACTCCAGAGGGAAGCAGACATAATGACATAAATGGATTATCAGCATGTAGGTGAAATGACTTTGCAACTAACATTTGGATCTGTTTGTCTTTTGGAGTTTTGTTTTAATAAGTAATAATAGTGAAAAACAAGCTGATATTGTGAATAAACCCCCAAAATTTATTAAAAAGACCAAAAATATTGATCCAAATACGTTACCCTTTTTCTACATCTGTTAAGTCTCTGTTGCAAATAAACCTCTATTCAAAGCTGAAGGAGTTTTGGATTATGATACGAAATAATTTTGTAGACAAAACATGAATCGACATTCTTCTACTGCAGTTTTTATGCCTGCACAGCTTGAGACAGCCTTAAAATCTTCTTCTTAAGAGTTTTAAATTTGTTAATGTAAATAGTGTTGCCTATTACAAGGTTTATTCAGAAACAGTAGAGAGATGCTCACATGTTGAAAATACAAAAATGAACATTTAATACAAGAAGTACTGAAGACACAGAAATTAGACAAACACAAAACATATGCAAAGAAAAAAATGCTGCAAATGAGGAATGTTGTAATCACAGAAAATAGAGAGCAGCAAAGTGCAAATGTGCTGCAAATACAAATATGATGCTAACAAAAAGTAACATGTTAATAAAAGCTACTGACTAGCTCCAAATAAGGGGAGGGCTCCACACCACTGATCATCAACTAAAATGGGACCAGACTACAGACACTACTACAATTTAATTTCTATGGACCAGATCTCTCCGACACTCTGAACATGTAAGAGCAGCAGGTTGAGCTGGAGATTCTGTAAAGCCCCATATTCCAACGAGAGCATTTCCGAGCGGTTGGCCTCGGCTCACGCAAGGATTTTATCATTGTGCAATATTAGCATACATGTAGGCCTTAAATACAAAGATTTGGCAAGTAAAACCGGTGTCTTGCATGCCTGCACTTTATCTAGTCACCTTACCTTTCCTTCCCGGTTTTATCGGTATAGAAAGGATGGAGAATGGTGTGTTTTTCCACTTCCAAACTAAATAGTTCATGGTCCACAGTGTCCTATTAATGACGTTTTCCGATGGCTCTGTGCTGGAGCCACAGGTAATGACATCAGAGAACTCTAAAAACTACCTTTGATGTTTCAGAATAAAATGCTTTTTTAGCAGTTCACTTTCTGCCTGAACGATCTGCTTTACTCCAGATTGTCAAGGAGTTGATGTCTTGAGCATCGAAAATATACCAGCCACAAGTTTTACAGAGCCACGGCGTGTCGGTTAGAACCAATCTGATTGACTAAAGTGGCTGCGATCAACCAAGGCAGTGAGGAGTGGATGTGGTGCGGACGAGCTAAGGTGATAATAGGTTTGGTGGAACCCCGGGATGAGAATCAATGTCTTTACTAAGGATCAGGTCTGACACAAGTTGTCTATTGTCTCCCCCTAAGTAGAGCCTTGCAGTTTTTTTACTACTTTCAGCAATTTTCATTTGCATCTGTTTTTTGTGTTTTATCATCATACATTATCTATTTACAGCGTGTTTCTTTTTTTATTTGCACTACGTTTGAACGTTGCAGCTCTGTATCATCTGTGATTGCAGCATTTATCCATTGCCTTTTTTTCTTTGCAGGTTATTTGGTGTATTAGTCGCAGTTTTGTGTTTGCAGTTCTGATTTGTCTGCCTAACATATAAAACAAAACAAAAAAATCAAATAGATATATTTGTTTTATAAATATATGCATTTAAATATAAATATATATTCTGTATCCAGAGTCTTGTAGGTGGGGGTTGAAAGATGTAAGTAACTCCAAGAAACTTTCTAGTAACTTGCTTTAGACCATAGACATGACTTTGTTTCATTAAGTCAAAGGATAAAAAGTTTAAAGAGTTAAATAAAAACAGATTACTTTTTTTGAAAAGACATTATCAGAAAAAAACTGGCAAAAAACGTTATCACAAGCTCTAGAGAAGTTCAGATCTTTCTTTATTGCATATCCATGTTAAATTCCACTTGCCTGTGCAGTGGGTAGAGTTTTATTTATAAAGCAGGTTATAAAAATCACATTTACAGGTAATTAAAGATGTGTTAGGATCTGTTGGGTTCATATTATCGCTCTTTACCCAGTTATTATTTATTATTTGGGTAAATATGTTCTCCACCTTTGGTTTGCATGAAAACATTTTCTCTTTCTTTTTTTTTCTTTTTTATACAAAATTAACTTACTAGATTTCTCATAGAATTACTTTAATGCTAAATTAAGTGTATGATAGCAGTTGTGAAGATTTTATGGTTTTCATTAAGATTTCAGGTTTAACAGTTTAGGTTTAAATAAGCCCTGTTATATTCTGAGCTCATTGGATGAAATCAACTTCCACACAGACATGTATCTGTGAAAACATCTTCTCGCTGCCAAAATCTCTTGAAAGGCCATCATCCTTTGTGGTGTGGAGCTCCCAGCACCCTCTATAGATGTTATTTCCAGCTTTGTTGTGGCTAAAAGCTCCGATTTCATTTCAGCGTGACATTCCAACACTAGAGAGGAGTTTCTCTCTGCAGGGCGGCGATATGGTCTCTCCCTCTATCTTCTCCCCCCTCTGTAAAGCAGCATTGTGTGGGAGGACGCCAAACCAATCCAAGCCTCTCCGAATCCGAGAGCCACTGTTTGACTCAGATTAGCCGTGGCCTGCTCGCAATTACAGATCATTGGCCAGAAGTACAAAGTGAGACACAGTTGCTCATGGCGTATAACGGACTGTGACTCTGCTTTGGCGTCACCACAGCTGCAAAGAGTCAAAACATCAGCTTATTCTTCTTCTCGCTGTGCTTCTTTTTTCTGTCTGGGACCAAATGCTAGTAGGTGGATGGAGTGTGAGGAAAGGAAAAACAGAAGATGATGAGCTGATGAAGAAGCAGTGAGGAATGAGACGGGCGAGGAAGAGAGAATATATGATGTTGAGAGGAGGGATGAAGGAGATGACAGATTAAAGATTAGAAAATCTTAAAAGCAGAAAAGATTAAAAAATGATGTAGTGCCTCTGGAAACTGAAGGATGCAAAAGACAGAGACAGGAAAGAGGAGCAGGTTGACAAGGAGGGTTAAAACAGATGGGGGGGGTGGGGGGTGGGGGGGGTGCTACTGGAAGGGGCTCTCTTATGGGACCATCCCAACCTCCCCCTCTCCTGCCTCTGGATGTCCCCTGGCAGGGGTCCTCCACCCTCCAATCCTCTAATCTGACACTTTCAGAGGCCAGACACGCATGCATTAGACATTCATATTGATGTGTACGCCTGAGTGATCTCACACACCCACACACACACACATATCAGAGAAGTACATCTAAGACTGAATGCCAACGTTAATCAAATAGACTGAAGGCGGACGCATAATTACATATATAAACAAGCACACACAGAAACACCAAATTATCATCACACAAACACATACAGGCAAACAACCATTTCTCCATAGCACCCACGCTTGTTTGTGTGCACATGCATGTGTGTCTGTGTGTGTGTGTGTGTCTTGTAGGGCCGTACCTGCAGGACAGCGGTTAGGCTAGACGAGCTGATCTGGAGTGTGTAATAAACCGCTCCCACTCAAATTACAGGTGCCTGCAGTACTGAATGGGAGTCTGAGTGCTACCATTTGATCCAAATTGGCCTAATTTAATCCAGAGAAATAATTCGCTGACGCAACTGCGGGGTCGTCGCACGCATTCGCTGCATGCAGCGGGACTCATTTGGAGTTCTGCTTCAACCGGAAGGAGAGTCAGTGAAATGTGAGGGTGAGATCTGAGGATATGGAGTTAAATTTCAACACAAAAGCTACATAGAATTTAGTTGTCTGTTGGTTCTGTTGTTAAAACTTGGTGCCTGACATGGTTTTTAAGAAGCCCAGAAAGAAAGGATTGTGGAGCTAAATATTGGGCAATACTGGAAGAAAAAAAAAAAGATCAGGGCAAAATGATTAAAGACAAAGGTTTGTCATTAAACATACAACAAATTTAGATTAAATGGAGAGTTAGCCTGAGCAGCTGTGACTGAGCACACTGTCGCTAATGGCTGCCCTGACCAACATTTGTTTCTGGTAGGGTAAACCGGAGCGCCCAGAGTAAGACCGACGTAGAAACGGGGAGGCAGAAAAGTCCCTGCCAAGACCAGGACTCCAACCCACAACCTTCTTGCTTTGAGGAAACAGTGCTAACCACTGTTCCACTATGCTGCCTAGATTGTAAGAGCTCTGGGGAAAATAGTTTAGAGCAAAGCCTATTAATGCCTCAGAGCGTACCAGTCAAAGTCCAGCCCTAAATAGAGTTGACTATCTGTAGCAAGACATGAATGCAGATGGAAAGCTGACACTTTGTATCCAATCTGTCAGAGTTGGAGATTAATAGAAACAATATAACCAATTAGCTTTGCTTTTGTGTTGCAAATGAAATACCTTGAACTCTGTGGCTGAATGAAAATGTGAAAACGGTGTGGAACAGCTCAGGAGGTCTGATGAGTTTTTAAGGCAGTGTCAGTGTGAGGACTGCTGTTTGTGTGTATTTACAGTACATGTTGGTATAGGTCTCAAATGCATCTATGCATGACTTAAAAAGGTCATCCTTAACCAGGCTGCAGATGCCAGAGTCAGAGTGTGTCTGTGAGCAGCTCCCGACACTTCCTCCCTATATTAGCACAACAATAACGAAAACCCACATGCTCATCTCCTCCTCCAGCTACAATAATTACTTATTTACCTCCCTCAGCAGGCCTGTTTCCTGACCTTGAACGCTGCTGCGTGCCGGTGAGCTTAAGTGTGCGTGAATAAAAGGCCCACAGGAGAGTGTTTCTGTTGCCCTTTGTTTCTATGTTTGCAATTTTGTACACTAGCAGGATGTGTGTGTCCAAACCTGCCATCGAACAAACTGCCATCACATCTTTAGCAGCTATCCCCTCCCCACATACACACACTTAGGAAGGGCAAAAAGCTAGAGAAAAGAGGGAAAAAAAAAAACTAAAAAAAAAAAACAAGATGCCAGGAATGAGGCAGACGGCAGATCGGGCCAGTTCCAATTGGCTGAGCAGTGGTTGAAGGTTATCCCAAGCTAACAAACATATCTCACTGGCCATGGAAGCTAACACCCATACACACACTGTACACAGCTCTACAGCCTTTTGTGTTGAGACAATAGAGTGTAACCTTCAATTCTCTGGCAAGGTGTGATGAACAGAGTGAGCTCAGCACGATGGTAGTGTCGCCAAGGGAGCCAGCGTGCTTGTAGAGGTATAGCAAAGGTAAAGCCTAAGTAAATGTGTCAAGATGTGATGGGCTGTGGGGGTAAATGTGCTATACAAAACAATATGCTTCAAGAGCCAGCAGATTTGTCTAGGTTTCGCTTTTATCTGTCACTCAAAAATGTTGCAGTACCAAATTAGTTTTGGTATAACTTCAAAACAGGCTTAAATCAGTGGCAACCAGACTTCTCTCGGTTGAGGTGAAGACGTTTCAACACCAATCCAGGAGGCTTAGATAATTCTGTTGATTCGCACCTGAGCAATCTGTAGATAAAGCACTGTTGTTTTTAGGATACATAAAGGCCAATGCTCCTAAGCACATTCCAAGTCAATCCAAGACCCACTCCTTGTTGTTCTGGGTTTTTGGAGTTTGCTTTCCACGGGGTTTGTGTTTGGCTATTTGAATCATGAGTGTGCTTGTTTAACCACTTTGTAATGTATTCCAGGCCCTAATTCTAAATGCTTGGAACCTGAAATTGCAACCATTTCCCTGGTTTCAAAAGAAAAAAACAGGTTGGTCTTTGATTTGCATCTGACTTGAAATGTGTTAAAGAGAATAGGCCTGCATGTGGCCTAAAAACATCAACGCTTCACCTACAGATTGATTTAGTGTGAGCGGACTGAACTGACAAAGACACTGTACATTACTGTGGTTGATTAATGACCCATTCATTTTAATTCAGCCACATTGGACTATTTAAAAAAAATCCATTATTGGCCCTTACTATTGAATATATACCCATATTAATACATCTATACACAACACATACACATCAAAACAATATATTATTGATTTAGACGGCTAAGATCTATTAAAATGCATCAATAGTAAGGGCCACCAATTATCAGGCTCTGCCACTGAGTACCAATGATATACACCCCCTTAAAAAAAAAAAAAATCAATTGAGTAATTTTTTTCAAGTACTTTTCAAAATGAGTCATGAGTCACAAGGAAATAGATGGGACAATTTTCCTTAATAAAAAAAAAAAAAAAAAAACACTTTTTCAAAATTATGAATTAAACCCCATAAAAATTAACTTAGTTTGTAGGATTTTTTTAACCTTCTGTTTTCTGCTTCTATGAGTTTTCAGGAGAACAGCCCTCCAGTTGTTGGCAAAACCATATTATAAAGTATAGTCTTAACACTGCGATAGATGAAAATTACTGGGGTGTCTTCGAGACCAGTGTCTGTTTTTGGAAAGAAAAAAAATCTATAAAAACACACAGATTGTTAAAGAACAAACACAAGTAGATTGAATTATCAGTCAAAGATAACACATTTCTTATTGGAAACATAATCCCATCTCCCCAAACAACCGGCACTTTGATGGTATCAAACCTAAAAATACATAACAATGGAGATCTATTTTAAATAGCTCTGGGTGTCTGTTGAATCACCTTTAGGAGTTTCCTGCAGCACAGTTCTACAAATAAACAATTTTCATCTCATTTCATGTTGTGGGGACTGTTCTCTCTCTACTGTAATCATATGGATGTGTTATATTAATATAAATACATTACCATATAAGCCTCAGACATGCTATGCTGTGCTGTGGCACTAACATCCCCTTAGGAAGGACACAGAGCTTTGTTTCATTGAATTCTAATCTCTGTCTCGTGTATTTTGTGTGTAAAACTGACAAATATGGAATGATGCTAAATTTCAAACAAAATGTGTGTACCCATACATTTAGGATATGAAAAAGCACCATAAACTGAAAACTGGATTCACAAAAACAGCTATATTTTGGCAAAAACCTACATCAAAGGTGTGATTAATTTCAATCAATTACGATTGTAAACAAAAAAATCAACTCACGATTAATTGTTGATTATTGGTCTACTAGATATAATTGTTCCATTTAATTAATTGCCAACATTCGTTTAGGTGAATTTCTCTCAATCATGTATTGTTACTCCCATCCAATAGTTGGCCCTGCTGTTAATTCTTAAGCGTAGCCTCAGTGGTGTTTGCAATAACAGTGATGCCATTGCAGAGACATGCTAGAGCAGAAACATTAATCCATCCAGAGTTTGTGATTATTTAATCTGTAAAATGATGATAACGATGCAAAATTCACTTTAAGCCATTGTTTATAAATATAAACACTGCATAAACTCTTCTAAGTAACATTTGTTTAAAGACCCTGTGAGAAATACAGCAATTCCCCAACAACTGAAAGGTGGATTACGCTAAACACAGAGAGTTACATTACAATTACAGTTTGAATCTTTGAAACAAAGTGGTGAATAGTCTGACAGTATATCAGAGAAACATCCCCTGTCTATTTATTATAGCTCTGTATATTGGAAATAATACATGTTACACATATTTCATCTTTTTTTATTTAGTCACCTAGGTTCATGTTTTATTATATCTTTGAATTATGTTTAGTTTAATAATGTATACCTCTTTTTTTGTTTATTTGTCTGGTTGATTGAGGATTTATTTCCAGCCAGTAATGAGCAAAGCAAGAAACACAAGTTGCTCAGTCAGTATTTAATACAGCACGCACAATAAAATCAATACATATAACATGCACTTTACGATATTAATCCAGCATAAGATATTTTGGCCCTATTGAGACCCTATTGATAGAAGACAGACTATATTTTTTTTTTAAATGGCATTTATCAATACATTTTTAGGGATGCAAGTAATCAATTAATCAATGAATGAATGTAAAGTTGGTTGGTTAGAAATTAGAAACAAATCTCTTTTTAGTTTTTAGTGCCAAAGAAATGTCTTCAACAATTATGGCATTAACTTCCAAAAACAAAAGGTTAAAAAAAAAAAATTAAAAAAACCCCCCCCCCCCCCCCCCCCCAGCCCACGACACATCACGTTGTGTTGCTCTGTGTATGCCACGAAAGAAAACACCAGAGGCAATCATTAGACATTTATGAACACCTCACGTCTCTTTATTTTTTTTTTACCCGCGTCTCTTGTCTGATCGCTGATGTTGAGCTCAGCTATTTCATCTCACACTTGACTGAAGCCAGTTGTCACAGCGAATTAGAGAGAGATGGGTGGGCTTCGGTGTTAGTCGAGGACATCGGCGGGCCAATGTTGACTTGTCAGGCTCTAACCCGATATACCGTCTGGGCAACAATGGGGACATGAATGATTTAGAGCGGGTAAGAGAATGCACAAATGCTTTCCTTTGGCTCCCGTAGGACACATCCTTCATTTAAGCTTTCCAGAAAGAAAACACTGAGGGTAACTGACTGGAAAAAAAGGGTGTGGCTCAGCGTTTTCTGTTCATCCATAGCTAGTCCAAAAAACTGCTGCAATAAGACAAAATTCCCCACCCCCCCCCCACCCCCTGAGCACACCAACACCAACACATAAGGCTGCCATAAGGTGATTAATTGGAACACCTCCCGCCTTGATTCACAATCGATAGCCTTTTTCTTCCATTACAGCATAAGTTGGGCAGGGGTGCGAGTGCTTACAATTGGAAATATATCGTACACAATAACAGTTTACTTCAGTGTGGGAGGCAAAATGAAATATCAGAGCAATTAGTCAATTAAATTCAAAAGCAAAGGAGGTGGCTTCACCCACAGCCTGAAGCCAATCATTGGATTTTAATCATTAGAGGGCATTCTGGGAAAAGATCCAGATTTGGTGCTTTAAAAAAAGCTAGCTACTCAGTTTTATTTCTAGGAATTTGTCTCATTAAGTATTTCATTGCACGTTTTACATCTATAGTAAAATACTGCATTAAAAGTGGAGCAAAAAATTAAGCTGTAGGCTGAGAATAATGGGGCGGCCATATTGATAACCCCTCCTTTGTTACTTTGTCTCTTAAAAAAAACATCTTGAGCTGAACACCTTTTAATGACCTAATGAAAAGAAAAAGAATCCATTCAGGGTAAAAAAAATAACTGTGGTCTCAGTGTTGAGGATCTATTGTTTTTTATGTGCTTTACATTTATGGAAAGCTGAGCAGCTATTGAAAGAAAGTCTTGTTTAAGAAAACCAAAAGCCATTTAGTGGATACAGTGGATTGGAATAAGGTTCACTGGGCAAATGCGTGGAAAATAACTCTGCCAATCGATCCATCGCTATGATTAAACCAGTCAGTGGCAGCGTCATACTGTGAGTTCACCTATCAGAATGAAAATCATGCTTTTCTTGAGATTTAGTTCCAATATTGTAGTAAGCAAAGAACATGATTTGAAAATGTGAATTTGAATATAAAAAAATGCAAACAAGAAATGAGACTTTAAAATTTCTGGATTTTTTTTATTAAGACATTCAGAAAATTTCTTATTTAAAAACTGAGAGAAACTTTTCTGTTCACTTAGATGCTATTTTTAAACACAATCTTTTTTTATAATTTCCCTTTGTCAGATTGTGTTTAACAAATTGCATTTTTTTCCAAGTTGTGTTTCACAGATGACATTCTCCACACCTCAAGCCCAATACAAACGCCTGTTCTTGATGCCATGATGACACTTGCTAACGTCCATTTCATTTTTTTTTTTCAAATTACGATTGAGGAAACATGCTTTTTTCAAACTTTCCATTTATTCTTCCAACAATACTGGAACAAAATCCAATCAAAAACATGGTACACTTCTGGGATTTTTATTCATAAAAAATGTTGAAACATTTCTGTTTGGTCATAGTTCCACTCAGCTCTCCTGACTGAATTTTAACCCCTTTTTATTGTAAATCCTATTTTAAAAATCCTCACTTCTTCCTCTGATCGTTCATTTAAAACCCTTTTCTCGGCCTGCTGCTCTTTATTCATTCTCCCTGCTGATTTCCTCTACCTCGGTGAAAACGCCACCTTGCCGACCTCTCAACTCCTCCGTCTTCCCCTTTCCCTCTTTCGGTTCCCCTTCCCCCACTTTGTCTTTCCCGTCATGCGCCTCCCCTCCCTCCATCCCACTCCTTGCTGAGCAGGTGAGGAAATCAATCACCGATCGCTTGATTCCCCCTGCAGCAGTTCACACCCCAGCAGAGGAGTTTTCATCATTGACTGGTGCCGCCCCGGTAAGCACGTTTGGACAAAGACTTGGTGGAGGGAGTTTATTTCACTGACTCTGACTTGTTAATACTCTGTCATACACCAATTTGGAACAAAGGGGGAAGACAAACATCTTCCAAGCTGCCTTTTTCTTCCTTGCCTCATATTTTTCACACAGCTTCTGTTGCCCCTGTTATTGTTTAGTGAGCCCTTGTGACTGTGGAGATTTCTAATGATAGGGCAGGGTTGGCTGCGCTGCTGTTATTAAGATTTCACAGCCACACACACACACCCAGGCCCGTCATTGTCCTGTCACAGCCACAAGCTATTTTTGGATGCTTTGCCCACATCCCTCGCTGAAAACGCCTGCCCTCCACCTCTCCTCCCACAGCACCCATCAAACCCTGTGTCACCCCGTGTCACCTCGCCGTCCAATCAGAGCTTTCTACAAGCGGCTCTGACAGGAAGCGGAGCTGACAGCCCACCAATCAACTAATAACCACCCTCTTCAGGGGGAGGTTGATGGTGCTCATTGTGGATATGGATGCAGTATTTTACGGCTATTTATGGCATAATTACAGCTTGATTACATAAATACACTTTGCTTTGATATGAGACAGGCACACTGGTGAGGTGCACACGCTAAGACTGATTTTATCGCATACCAATGCTCTTGAAAGATAGCAGTGGAACACAAAGGGGTTTAATTAGGGAGCTTGACAAATGTTTTAAGATCCAAATAAAAAAAGGGGGGGTATGTCAGAATCAAAATCAGGTAAAGATTTAGATGCAAGGTATTTGAAAGAAACATAAGTGTTCTACATCAGGTATGTCATGCAACAAATTAGCATTAGTGAGATTAACAGAAGCGGAGTTCCGTCATGTTTTTAATATTAGTGAGAGCAGAAGTTTGATCCTGTTGCATTCATTAAGAGTTGATCATTGTAGATATGCAAAAATCCAACATTTATCTAACATTTATTTATTTATCTATTTTATCAATCACTTATCACTCCAGTTACAACAGGTCTTCACTCAATAACAAGCCAAATCTAGCTAATAATCTAGACAACTCTTTGCTCAGGGTGGCGTGACCTGGGAGAACAGATTTTATGCTATTTTCTACTTCTTCAACAGGAAATAGCATCTCGCAGTATTTTGCACAGTTTAAAAAACAAACAAAAAAAAAAACATAACTACTAATAACAGTTCTGAGGAAACTAGTTTGGCCGTCCTTAGTATCACTGTTGGCTTAAGTGTACAGTTTCCATGGTATGTGATTGCTGCTTTTTAAATAAGAATACTTCAGACAAATTATATAGAATTCTTCTACTCTGAATAGAAACTCTTTAAAAAAATCTAAGATTTAAATAAAGATTCAGACTTTTACTCTTATTTATTTCAATTAAAATTAGTAAAATATATTAGACTGAGATACAATCAGTGGGGTTTCGATGTCAATGACAGTACCAAAACATTTGTTGACACCATTTGGCACAACGGTGAACCGGAGGTGGACAAGCAATCTCCAAACAGCTGTACAAGCATTTCCTCTGTACTATATGTGTGAATATCAGAGATGCACAGATCCGGCGGTTTGCCAGTGTTGGAATTCAAAAACTGGATAAGCCATTTCAGTGAGTGGGTAGGCTTCGTGCCAATATTTGAAGCATTTGAGGTTAAATCAAAGTCCAAGGAAGCAAAGAAAAGATTTCATCTTCTAGGACATGTTTGGTTGATTAGGAAATGTCAGTTCATTCAGGCTGCCGGAGAGAATGAGCCGTTAAGCAGATAACAGGAAGGTTGATTTTTCTGCTTTATGCATCTTAACCTCTGCTACTAAGGAAATTTTGTGAACCTTTAGGAAATCTCTTCTTTTTCCAGGGAATACACATGGATATGTATGCTAGTTGTGCTAACCTTGCTAATCCTTGTAAAAAGATGCAAAAAGTTTGAATTTTGTACTAACCATTGTATCTTTGTTTCAAATAGTAAACAATGACATGAATAATGATAGATTAAGGTAGGAAGGAAACAAACTTATAGTTAAGATGGTTCATTTACTGTATGTCTTTATATCATTGATTTTAAAGAAATTGGGCCAAACTAAGGTTCCGTTCACACACAGAAAAGCTAATTCCTAAACACATAAAATACTTTATCAAACCTGCGTATGAACATGAAGCTTGCCTTTTGGGACGTTTTAAAGGGAATTTTTGAAAATAGGTCCCAGAGTGACAATATTTGAAAACTTGACCTGAGAAGCTTGCATCAACAGCCCACCTCTATAGACAAATACCAATGTGCCACATCCAGAAAAGCACAAGGACAATGAACATAAAGGAAAAAGAAAACTCATAAAAGTTTTAATGCTATGGATACTTCATAACAATCCCAGAATTCTTCAAATGCTTCCTCACATTATTTTATAAAATTACACAAAAGAGCTGAGCTTTTTATATTTGAGAAACAGGGATCATATAAACGCAGGACCGTTGAGTATATCAGTCTTTATCTGGCTGATTTTACAAGTTTTCTACCCAACTTATCCTTTTCTGTTTTTCTGATTCTAAATCTTATACCTGCAAATATAGAGCCGCTGTTTAATCGGCCACACAGAAACCTGATATGGTGGATGCTTTTAAAACTTTAATTATCTCTAACTGCAATTTGTCATCAAAAGCCATTGTTTTTATATTCTTGGTGAAGTTGTTGTGAAGCATAAAATGAAACCACTATTATCACAAAAAGCAATTTACAAGCACATGAAAATAAGGAAGAAACACAGAGTAGGATTCAGACGTCAAAATAAGAAACAGACGCTGAACAGAATAAAAATGCAAACATTCAAGAAGGGAATATTCTGAAGTAAAAACTGGTTAAGCAAACCAACTTTAAAAAAGAGATAAAAAGGCCTGCTTTTGAGAGATCTTCTTGCTTTAGGCTTTTTCTAAGTGTCCCCATGCTTCTCTTTCTGAGCAAACAGCAACCACTGAATTTGAGATCTCTCTTCCACACACACACGCACACACATACACTTCAGACAAAGCCATCTGGACAAACTGTTTGTCACTGGCATTGCTATTTCTGTGAAAAATCATTAACTTGCCTTTTAAATCACCAGAAGCATGCTGAGAGGGGGGTTACACCAAGCTGCTCTTCTTCTCTGGCTGTAAAATGTACCTGAATATAATCTACAGCCACAAGTAACGGAGCTACTAATACTGATATTCAGATCAAATTCCCTGATTTTTAGGAAACAACTTTATCTTAAAAAAAGTTATTCTGAAGGTTTTATCCTTTTCTGTTAATACTAAAGATTTGTAATATTAGGCTCCTTTTTCAAGGATTTCCTGCAGTTTAATACCTCTGAACTGAGCTTCTTAAACCCCAAAGTCGCATTTTCACAAACTTTGGTCTAGGTTAAGTCATAAAACTAATTCTGATTCATCCCAAGTCTTCATCTGTGGCTGAACTATTACACAAAGTCCTGGTTTAATAAGATTTTTTCTATAAGATCTCAGGATTTTTTCCAGCAGACATTTATTGTTATCAGAGGGATATTTGGCATTTTTACAGACCAGAACTAGACTAAGCAAGGGGTCAAATTAGCTATAAAGAAAAAAAAAAGAACAAAAAAATCAGGAATGATTTTGTTATTTCAAGAAGAAAAAAAAGGACTTGTTTTCCCCATTTGGTTTTTCCGATCAAGTTTTTCCACTAAAAAACAATAAAAACATAAGAAGTACATCGTCAAAGAAAAACAAACTGCTCTATAAAAAAAAAGAAAAAGTAGCTTTATTAACAGAACAGTCCTAAAGTTAACTAGTCCACCCAACTAAAGCTACTATTATTATTATTAGTCCAACAGATTCACATCATTAACCCGGTCCGGAAATAGGAATCCGTGAGCTCACCTCAGCATGCCACTTATTTTACATACTAGTGCTAAAACTGTTTAACTACTTCCTTTTTTACATAAAAAACTGTGGTTTGGAACAATAATCTCCCGGTGCTAAAAAAGTACAGTAAAGCAAAAAAACTGTTGTGAATCCACTTTATTGCAGAAACACCTTTAATACCAAAAGGTCATTATTATACGAAGAGTACAAATTTACTGTCCTCTTGACGAGCTGTTAGCTGGATATACTGGCTTTTACACTGAAGACGTTAACTTTTAACTGAATGTATTGTTTGCCGCTGTATTCTCAAAAGAACCGTAATGTTTAAAAAATCTGAAATATTGCTTTGAAAAAGAAAGTTTGACATTCTTTAAACCCAATGCAACTTATTTTGCTTTAAAAATATATGCAAATCAGTTTGAATCATAAAGAAGTTAATGCTAGAAGATGAAAGTCTGAATGTGGAAAACAAAGACACACAAAGCGGTTAAAAAAATAGCAGACAGGGAGGAAGAGTGAATTGAAAATATCTATGACGAGGAGCAAGTAATTACTTTGCTGTTCCATTATTAATCCTTCCTAGTCCAGATAAGAATTGCATGAGAGTTGTATACATAATTAATATTGGAGACTGGAGTGTCCGTTGCTTTCTTTTCAGCAGTGGATGAGTGAATGACAAAAAAACAGAATGACAACTAATGAAGAAAAACATAAAACCAAGCAAAACACCGTGGAGCACTTCACTAATGTCTACTGAGTGGGACCCTGGAAAGGCTCTTCTTGCCTTCTTTTCATTAAATACTCATATTCCAACCCTGGTTTAGAAGAAAACATGATTATTAAGCAGAGAAAACGTCCGTTTGTGTTTGTGTCATGCAATATTGTTGCTCAAACGGCTCCCTGTAGCCTCATGAATAATCCAATGAAAGCTGATTAATTGAAACCCATCCAGTAAACTATGTACTTCATCACTGGTTTAATAATGCAAAGGGGTCCCTCAGTCGTGTACAGACACAGCTCCATAGATTATAATTGGACTCAGCCATAGTCTTGCAGATGTCTTGGCTAAATTGAAGCTGGAGTCAAATTTATCAATTTAAAAAAAAAAAAAAAAGAGTCACAGGATTCTGGGTTTCTCAATCCCAAAGACATATAATCATAAACCAGGCAGCCATATTTTCACACTAGCTTGCTTATGCTACTAGTCTTTATCCGATTACATCAAGATTGCATTTGCACGGTGTCCTCTGACCTTGTCTTGTCTGAGTCATCCAGATAAGGCCCAGAGAGGATTAAAGCACAGTAAAGGTCAGAAGGGAACCACTGCTTTCATCCATACCAGCACAACACTGCTGCATTTCACGCAGCTTTTAGAGCCTTGTACATAATACAGCCTGTCACTCCTAATGCAGGTAGCATAAGGTAACAGGCTGGAAGAAAAGTCAGGAGAAACAATGCTGAGCAATACTGTTGGTAATGCTTAATTTATTCCCCAGAGGAAGATTTCTTTCTTTGTGACCATTAAAGAGCAGTCTGAGTTTATTCGTTTTTAAAAAATACTGCAAGTCAGTCACTGCTGTGGATTTTGAATAATCTCTGAAAGGGATTAAGTGTGTATTTTACAGAAGACAGGGGCCAGTTATAAATGAAGAAATGTCCCAAGGCTGCAAAAAGTTACAGTTTGAAAAACAAATACATTTTCCCAACATGCCACTGCTATTGTTTGAAGACTTTTTTTTCAGTGTCAAAGTTTAGGAGAGAATAGATTTTTCTGCTGCTCTTTTTATGCTAACACCTCCTTTACCTGTTTTAGTAGCTTCGCTCTAATTTCTCTCGTTTACATGCATGAAAGTTGGTTGTTTAGGAAGTCATGACCTGGAAGGTGAAAAGAAGCTGCCTTCATGTAATATGTTCTATAAACAGCATTTTTAGGACTTTAACAATAAATGTATAATTTCAACAGCAGGAAGCTAGTGACTTCTCCCTTTCAAATGATCAACTGTTCATTGATATAAACATTAGATTATTAGACCGAGTGAAGTTACTTTAAAACACCCAGTTCAACTACAGGGGTATTGCAGATGTCGTAACAAACCCAATTATGTGTAAATTACATCTTATATGTTCTGAGAACAAAAGCTGAGGAAATATTTTTACCATAACTAAAACCAACAAATCAAACATTCTGTTAAATCTTCTTTTTTTTTAACCATCCAAAGAATAAAATGGATTTAGACACTTTCTACAAATAAGCAGTGACCCAAAAACAGTCAGAATTGATCCTGGTGCCAGAGCTGGACAGTTTGCTTGTAGCATTGTGTCTTTTTACTTTTCTCACGGAGCATATTTGATACCGTTGACTGGTATTTAATTTGTGCTGCTTTGATTTCACAGTGCTCAATGAAGTTGTCTAATTTGCAGTTGGAGGCACACTGCTATTTCGCATTCTGTGAAGCCCCAGTAAGAATTTCCAAAACATCACCGCCGAGCTTTATGAACATTTATGCTGCTGCTTCCACTTCTTTACAAGCTTGGCCTGATTCCACAGTTTAGGAGACGTGAGCGTGTTCAGCAGCAAGTGTTGTGTAGGCATAAAAAATGAAGTGAATTTTGCTATGAATTTCATTATCCAGATGGAAGAATTTCAAGTTAACCTTTAATAATAGAAATGATGTGTCTTTAGTCAGGTTAG
>JAUZNJ010048920.1:72323-89629 GCA_034780135.1 Jordanella pulchra
ACTGTTTAATACTATTCAGGTCTTTATATATGCCTGAATTCAGCACTTTGGAGGCAAAAGTGAAACTGTGCCTAAAAATGTGAAGAGAAGAAATTTAAAGAACCTTTATAACATCTTATTGAGAATGATTTTTTGTCAGCTTTTAATAAGCCCTTCTTTAAGCTTTTTATTTTATTTTCTGCATTTGCTCCACACTGGATTAAAGGTCTTATGAATTCCTTAAAAAAAAAGAAATGAAAAAGCCGACCGAACAGGAGAATTGTTTTGCAAAGATGTTCTATTACAGTAACCTTGCTTACTACATTTTAGCTCGTTAAAAATATTCAAAATGACAGTTTGGCCAGGATCGCACATTCATTTAACAACCTTTAATTTCAAGGCTCATTCTTTTTATGAAATTTCATTAAGATTTTTCTGTTTTCACAGCTCAAGATCAGGACCAGACAACTGATGCTCTGATTAAAATATTAAACTTTTAACAGACTGCACAGAAAAAAATGGTTGAACTTCTGACTGTAAAACTATCAGTATTCTACTAAGGCTTTAATTCAATAATTATCACACTGCAACAAGTGAAAGAAAGGTACGTTTTTTTCTTGAATTAAGTGTACTTTCGCAAAGCAAGTAAGTATCTTTGCCAACTCTAAAAGATGGTTTAAATTTCAACAAAAAAACCCTCAAAACACTAAAATATCTAATATTAATTGTGTAACATCTAATATATTAATTTAAAGGGGGCAATATTCAGTTGGAAAATCATTGAAACGTGCTAAAATTAAAATCAAATACACTTACTGTGATACGTAACTTTTTTTAAGATTACTGTTGCAGGGCATCTGCCCCTAATTCCTCTTAGCATCAGTTCAACCCCATAATTAAACAACTTATGTAGCTTCTTCTAAAATGTAATTTCGTTTTATAAGAGAATTCAAGCCTTTAATACAATACTAAAACAAATCGGGCATGTTTGCCACCCGAAGAGCCATTTTTCCTAAAGTGCTTGCTTGTTTAAACCTTGTTTAGAGTCATCAAGGTAACCAAGTATCTTAAAAAAGAGCACTTGTTCATCTTTGCAAACGTATAACCTACTAGATGAAAGAGAATATATCTTTATTTTCTGTAGGATGAAAAAACTGAAAAAAAAGAAATTATAAAACAAAAACATAATTTCCAACTAGAACAAGAAAATATTTACTGGTACTTTCGGTGTCTGAGGTATAAATCTTTAATGTGGTTAATCCTTTAAAAAGAATTAAACTTGGATGGTATCTGTATACAAAATCAGAAGTTTGTTTGGGCTCTATTTTTAGCCAAAGTTATTAGAAGGGCTGAAAGAACAGAGAGCTCCTAGCCGCTCAGCGGCCAAAGGTTGCAAACCCCGAGACAAGGATAGTTGGGACTAAAAATCTTCTGTGCAGATTTAGAAAAGCAATTGGATCTGGTATCAAATTACACACAATATCTGTAGCATTCTGTGAGCTTTCTGATAAAGTAATGGCTTAAAATCTGAGCAAATACAAAGCAGCATAAGAAGCTAAAAAGGACCAACAGCTAAAAGTAAAAAAATATGTTATTGGTTTGTTTTAAGAGGTTATGTGCTGTCAGTATCATGCCTGTAACAGATAATTTCCTGTGATTTAACATTTATCAAACAGATTAGGATTTCAGCAAACAACTTGTCAAGTAGAAACTAACAGGAAAACTGATTCATTTTTTATAAAATAAGTCTAAATATAAAAATAGACAGAATGTTTTTTAGAAGTTGTTAGATTCTGGTCCAAATTTTCTTGCCTACTTTGGCAGAAAATGTTTGCAGTGTGTAAATTAGGATGTGGTCTTATGCATGGAAGGCCTCCAGAAGGACCAGGGTTAGGAAACACTGTAATAGAAGACTGTATATTCACCCCAAAACCAAAACCAAAGATGTCTTAAGGTGCATTCATCATAAACGGGAATTCTAACTCTAAGGAAGAGCCCAGCCACCCTGTGGAGAAAGCTCATTTCAGCTGCTTGTATTCAGGATCTCGTTCTTTTGGTCACGATCCAGATTTCATGACCAGATTTTTTAATTTTTCTAAATGAAATCTAATAAACTATTTATTGAATAATTAATAATAGGTTGGTTTATTTGTTTGCCTCCCTAATGTTAACGGGACAATGGAGCTGTCATTAGAGGTAGAGCATTTCTCATTTTACTATAGAACGAGGAAATGGCGCAAAAGGGAGGAAGGTTCTGTGGAAGAATCCAGCAGCCCTGAGCTGTACTGGTTCTAGAGTGGCACCCTCCCATAGAGATGAGACAGTTTCTGGGAATTTCCATGTGGATTAAAGTGTTAAAACTAGGGTCTGTGTCTAGATTCACTCCAACTCTCTATGGATGCATGTAGAGAGGGAGAGGCTTTTTATACTCCACAAGGCAAAGCTGATGACGATGTGTTTCTGGGTGATGTTTCAATAATAGGGAATGCTGTTTAAACCTGAGGTGGCCACTGAAAAGGATTTAGAGACAAAAATAGGATTTAAAAAAATGTGCAGTAAATTGTCAAAATAATACATAGAAAACACTATAAAGAGATAGGGTGAGGAAACCAACCCCCCCAACCCCCCACCAACACAAGCTCCCTGGTCTGCAAAGCACCACCTCTGTAAGGTGCGTTTATCAAAGCCTGCGGTTGGAAGTAAGGCTCCAGTACAGATGAGTTGTTTTGGGGGGTTTTAAAGATTTTTTGGGCACTAGTGGCCTTTACTTGAGAGTGAGCTGACAGAGAATAGAGTTTAGATAGAGAAGGCGAGACATACGACAAAGGTCAACAGGTTGGATATTGAACAGGACTAAGGTCTCTGTATAAAACCTGTGCCACTACTCAGGGGGAATGTTTATAATATACAAATCGTTTGTGATCCAAAACAATACAAAAACAAAATATTACCCTAAAACATTTGCAATTCAACAGAGGAAATAAAAAGATTTTTCAAAGCAAAGTATATTAAAAGAACATCAAATATGAAAATAAGAAAGAAGTTGCAGCAACCTAGTAGGATTTAAAAATCAATATAATGCGCATTTTAGCCACAGCCCTAGTTTGCATATCATTTCCAAATGATCGCAATGAATGAATGGAGTCAGTCTGTAAAAGGTTATAAGACAAAAACTACATAGTTCCTCTATAGAAGATACAAAAATGATTGAAACCTGTCAGGGTGGCTGAGACCCTGACAGTAACACAGAAGGGGCTGCTTGGTACCAGTGTTTGTTCCTGATAATACCAACAACCTCCTTCTGCTTTCCCCAAATGTTTGGACTAATAACCAGAGTTCAGTTGACTTGAGACTTGCATATTCTAAAAGCTCTACATCCCATAGCTATTAGAATGATCCCAATAATTCAAGTGTTATTCAACACAAGTTTGACCTAAACAGATAGAACTTGGCAGGTAAGTGATTCATCTTAGCTACAGACTCTTCATCACCAGCTCCTTCACTAAAGTGGCAGTGTTAAAACTTTCCTCCCCCAGGTCTCCTGTGCTGACCACCGTCAAGTCTAATTCACCACTGCTGGGCTCACAGTCATGCTTTATCTACAATATTACAGTGTCCACAGAGATCTCAGCTTCTGTGTTAGCTGATCAGTCGCTCTGACAGTGCAGAGCCGCTGTTTCCTCTTTGTATCCTCTTTCATATTGGACCGCTTAAGACAACAGTCCCTGGGCTAATCTCTACACACCTCTTATCTACCCACACCAGACTATGCAGCTGTATGTGTGTGTGTTATAAACAGAATGAATTCACCGTGTAAAAGAGCAAACTGCCCACAGAGAAAGAAAGGAAAAGACAAAACAGCTACAAGATAAAGGAGAGCCTCGAACTTTGGTCGGGTAGAAGGCAATAGAGATGTCAGCTGCTATCTAGTCGCAGGAATCAGTGGTGTAATAGGAAAAGTGCTTGTAATTTCCTTAACATGCTCAATTTATAGGAATAAGGAGAGAATCTGAATGAAAATAAGGGAAACCTTTCCTGTGAACATCAGTCTGACGTGCCAATAGCAGGTCTGGAGTCCAGCGCTTCAGCAATAACTTCCAATTATTCTTCGTGGTGTCTCGAGGGGCAGAGGTAGTACGGCTGCAAATAATGTCAAGTCATTTCAACTTAAGTCTTTCAAAGAACTGCTTTGTTTTGTACCAAATTTGCCCATGTGGGTGAGATAATTTCACGCTTCAAGTCACCGAACTAGGACATAATTCTCTACGAGAGTCACCATGTCAAATAATTTAACTGGATGTTTTCAAGCAGTTGTTGCACCAATGCAAAGACATGCCGAACCAAATGAGTTTTTGTGATCTACTCTTTTTTTGTTTTATTGTTCTTTTTGCTTTTTTTTTTAAATCACAATTACCACAATGCCATCTGAAGACCCTGAAGCGCTGATCTACTGAATGTTTATTTAAATTCAAGAACCATCAAAGGATGAAGTCCTCTGCTGATACTTGTTGGAAAAATGTTAAGATCTTTTATATTCTTTAATCATTACAAGATCAGGGATCCTCTATATGCTAATTCAATAAGGGCTTTGATATTCTTTGGAGTGGTCAGAAGCCAGGAAAGAATCTCAAAGGGATATATTTTTTGGATTACAAAGTTCAAACTAGTCTCCATCTGGCTGATGAACTCCTTCCTTCAAGGCGGGGGTCGGTCGTTTCTCTTTTAGTCAGGTGAATATTGGAATTTCACCAACACCTTTACAGAAGCAGTAAAGGCTTCCAACTCCAGACTACAGTAGTCACATTTCCCTTACAAATATGCCCCTAAAATTTATTGATATTCTCCTGAAGTCAAAAAGACACAATTTTGCAATTGCAGCGTTTCCTCTGAATAAGAATTGTAATTAAAACACACGTACAAACATTTGATATGTGATAAATCATTAAGCAATATCGGACTTTATCATCCTCCTTCCTGTTGTTTTATTCTTCTTTGTTACCAATTAGTTGCAATGAATTTTTCCATTAAACAAAATGATTTGTATTACAGTTTGTACAGTTTCATTGTCTTTGGAAACGCAGGTCATTTGGTGCATGGCCATGAGGCTGAAAGCAAAGGATATACAGTTTATAATTATTAACAGATACAAAAACATTTGAAGTGAAGCTTTATCAATAGAACCACATTTTTAGCTTTACTGGAGCTATGAGGTGTTTGGAGCGTTCATCTGTTACCTTTAGACAGAGACTGAAACGTTCTTTTAAAAATATCTGAAGAGCAGATTTATAGATTTAGGTCTGGACTTTGACTGGACCATGATAACACAGAACTCTGCTTTAAACTACTCTATTGTTGTTGTCACGTCAAAGGTTATTTTGCTGTTACCGAAGGGGTACATCTCACTAAATTTAAGGCTGGCAACTTCTAAGTGTTTCTTTTTTCGTTCTCCTAGAACAAGAGATGGAGAATTATTATATTCTCTATACCCTCAAACTCACAAAGAAAAACAAGAAAAACAATCTGGATATCCAACACTTCAAGGTTCTTCATTAATGTAGTAACTGAAAAGCATTTTAACCTCCTTCCTGTCTTCAGCTCATTACAGAGACCACGACAAACAATGCACCTATATAGAGAGTAGAAACATTTAGGTGAGGGGTCTGTAACCTTTACAACTCAAAGAGCCACAGCTAAAATACAAACATTCAGAGCAGTAAACACTGCATGACCTGTTTTCTTTTAAAAGAAAGGGATAACTTATAACACATTTGTATATACCACAGCAGATTTATCCTTTAAAATAACAATTTTAGGTTTTCAAATTAAGAACAAAACTTTTGAAAAGAGTATAAATACATTTTAAATAGCTTGGTGTAATGTGTAGAAATTTATCTTTGAACATAACAGAAGCAGCAAAAATGGTTGCTAAAACCAGCATTTGTTGGTCTATTTATCAAAAGCATTAGCTGAGTACTTTTAATTTTTGGCCAACGTGATGGAAAGCCATTGTTGAGTGTCTAAGAGCAACCTATGGCCCTGGAGCCGCAGGTTACATAACCCTGATCTAAGCCAATCAAAGGCTGATCGATCAAAGCTCAGTGGAGAAACATGTGCAAAACTCTGCCAGCTCAATCAGTCCAATCCAACACCGATAACATCCTCAAAACTCAGAAATAGAGAAATATAAAATTCAGAGAAAACACTTAAGCACCAATTCCTCATTTAGTTTCTTAGAGTTTATTGTAGAGAGGGGATCTGAAATGCTTCTCTTCAAAGGAACAGTTTATGTCTGTTTGTGCTGCTTTTAGGAGCGGCCACCACTTCTATGCTTTGAATTGTCATTTAACAAAATCATCAGACCAGCTGTCTTGAAATGTGCAGCAACAGCCGAGTTCTCATCTTTATTAGAAATATTGCTTTTGTGTCCAGAAATCCTGATTTTTGACTCTTTTTAATTTCACTCCTATAAACCAGGCCACAAAGATATTTCAAGATATAAACAACATATCTAGTAGCCCAATATTCTTGGCACATTATTAGCTTTAAAACTGAATATGAGACATCGGCCTTTTTACCAGTTTAATTCACAGCTATACATGACACTGTTTTTCTGACAAACAAAGAATGATGCCTGAAGGTCATGTTCATCTAACTCATGCATTATTCTGCCACAGGAGAGACGCTAGAGTGTCATGATATGGAATATCAGTACATCGGACATCAGCCCAAACTCCTAAATATTGTGCATCTCTGATATTTAGTCCTGCACGTTATAAGATTGTTACTTTTCAACCTCAAACTGTACAACGAGATGGCCAAGAGTTAGATTTTAAATATTGAGAAGGAAACAGGAAAATGTTTTTTATCTATCAAGACTTGTCTGGCTTGAATTGTTCTTGATAATTATAGGGTTGTTTATCTCAGAACAAATGCTGTTTTATAACCTCTGGTGCACCTCTTTCTGCCTACAGACCATCTGTAAATGAATTGCTGTTTGTTAGTTACAAGAAAAACACCTGGGGCAGGTGAAGGGGCTTCATCAAACACCAGTGACAGTTATCAGCTTTATTATCAAGTATTCAAAGTGATGAATGTCAATGGCGGGTCCACATGAACTGCGTGTCTGAAGGACCTAAAGTCAGACAGACTTTTTATACATGTTTTTAAAAAGGACTTGGTACACATGTAGAAACAAAAGTGTTCAGTGTAGTTTTTATTGTTTTTTTTCCATTATTTATAAATCATTTGTGCATGTTTGTGTCATCATGGTTTTCATAACAGTTTTTGACAAACGGAGCAAAAACTTTTAATTTACTAGGCTCTAGCATCTTCCCTCCATTTCCATTGTTTCATATAATATTGTAATTTTAAATGAGACACACACACAGCATATGCTAATGGATGCACTGATGCTCTGTGTGCGTTCTCATTTAGTTAGAACATCAGTAGAACCATTTCTTGAAATTGAGGTGCGCCGTTCACGTCAGACATCTCCTTTCTTCTCCGCCTCTCCGTCTCTGTCTTGTCTGTCTCAATTTCGTCAGTTGTCACAGTCAACCGCAGCTACATTCCAAATTTACCCCTGCAGGCCAACGTGCTGAACGACTAAACTGTTTCTCCATCATCGTGCTCAAGGGATACAGGATCATACCCGTGCACATAAATGGCAAACACGGACTGAGGACTGGGGCCTTGGGTTAAGATCTCTTGGTTCAGTTCATATCCTGGCAAAGCCTCTTTCCACAGGAACTCGCCATCATGCCAGAGGGACATTAATGAGTCCAGATTGTTGGACATTACTGCAGTAAAAGACAGAAAGAATGAGATGATTGTCTGTGCATTGGCACGAATTGCAGTTTCTATGGTGATAACTTATATGAGGAAGAAACAACATAGCTTTCCTTTATGGTCCTATATGGAAACATGGGTGTGAACAGATCCTTTACTACTTGAGTGTGAGGAAGTAGAAGAAGTGATAGTTCTCCTGAGACTTGTAGGTTGGAAGAAGTACCAGGAGACGCAGAAAGCTTCCACCCACCAGACAACACACACTGACAGGACATTTGCAAGCTTTGTAGTTGTGGGGGCTAAAATCTAAGCTTACTGCTTTTGTCCCTAAGGTTCAAAGATAGAAAGGAGACGTTTGAAGTTGTTAAAACCTTGACTTGTTGTTTTACAGTCTATGTTTTCTTTATTTTATCCATTTCCTGGTCTTCATGATGCCATTTGTTCCCCAATGTTCTCCAGTAAACCACTGAGGCCTTCACAGTGCAGCTAACAGGTGGACTCTGTTTAATATTCTGGTGACTTCTAATGTTAGAAGGTTTCAGCAGATTTAATTTACAGGTATTTAAGTAAAATACAGCAGTAAAAACAATAATTAACCTCCAATCTTTGTGGGTTTTTTATATTAATCCCACGAAAACCCGTTTAGTGTCTGTACCATGACACTAAAAAAAAAACCCAACAAATTTTGTTGTAGGAAAAGCGTTTTTGGAACAGAGTTTAATCCAATCGTAGAGTAAAAAAAAACGACAGGGATTTTCTAGGTCACTAAGTGCTATCATCACAGCTTAGCTCAGTTATAATTACAAATGGCCCCAAAGGTCACCCTTACTAATTAAAGGTGCTACTAGACAGGTTGGCTCTTGCAGGCAGACCCATTGGAGGGTTTAAAAAGAGCCATTGTCTGTGGGCCAGCTTTCCACAGGAGATTTGAAGCATCTTGGTTTAGGTTGGCCGCAGCTGCTCAACCATATGCACGTTCTTCTTCTTGAGTAAGCCTCATCAACTGCAAAGATATGTCACCATGTTGTATTTATGTGAGAAAAGTCCTTTGGTCCACTTATTTAGTCTGAATCAGAAGTCAAATTATTTTAATTAATTACGGTTTGTATTTAAATTTAAATTTTAGAAAGTGGACTTTAACTCATAACAAAGCCATGGGTGTGAGGATTGCTGCACCCATTGGTCAGACATGAGTACAGCAGGACAGAGCACGGACCGGATAATGGAGGACAACCATGAGAGTCCTTCATGCAGCACCTCTGTTTTGCATATTTATTTCAGTACTGGAGCTGCTAAATGAATGTTTCTAGAGGAACTCATTCTGTAGATTTAAAGACTGTACTTTAATTTTGGTGACTGTGTCACAGAATGTGTCCTTAAAGCTGAGGGAAATCCGCTATTTGCTGGAAACAGTGTTGCTAAGCAACAGAGGGTGGGGCAGGTATTGTTTTGATACTACATTTGTTACAACAGAGGCTTGCTAAGGCCAAAAATGTTCTGCATTTGTTCCAGAGGTTCATACCTGAAGTGAACTGCACCCGAGTCAGTTTTAAATTCAATGAAATTCAATAATAAATTATTCATCCCAAAGGGAAATTCAGTTCCGGTACACACTGATCAAGTAGACTAGGACCACCTCAAAAAGGTCGTCTTGGTACGGTTGTTTGGTCCGGACAGAGTTCACTGGTAATTATACTCAATGAGACAAAGGTTTACAACCAAGTAGGGAAATAAGCTCTGGTCTGTTTAAAGACCTAACGTAGCAGGCGTGAATACACCTTTTAAAACACACTTTAGCTACAGTTTGGGCATCATGTTTTCAACAGCATATGCTGCTTATAGTAGAGAGAAGAGACAGTAACTCTTGGTTTTGTTATTATGTATAAATCCTGGACCGTCTCCTGTTTTGGCACACTTCAGAATTATAGGTCTGGAGTCTGTGTATGTTAGTTAATCTACAGGGAGCATTGGGATTCTTGGTAAGAGCACTGCTGACCAAAGGGCTCACAATGACATCAAGTGACCTTTCCTGGGCTGGCAATAGAAACTTGTAGATTGTTGAGGGAAAGATATGTTCTGTCAAGAATCAGGAAAACCTTTTAAGAAAACGTACATGTGTGAGGAGATGAAACTTAGGTCCCATTAACACCAAAACAGGATTTACAAAACAATTTTCAACGGGGTTTGGTTTCAGAAGACAGTCAGGCACTAGAGAGGCCACCGCAGCCACCTGACTTGAATAGTGATTAGATCTGAAAAAGGCAATAACAGCAGTCAAGCTAAAAAGTCTTAGTGTACTGGAAGTCCGAAAATGAAGAATCAACTAAGAGTCCTTAGGAATGCTGCCAGAAACTGTCCAGAAAGATCTGGGTTATAGAAAACATTTGGCACAGCAAAAGCATGCTGTACTACTTATTATGGTAGAAGTAGGGTTGTTTCTAAACCACAGAATTCATTAAAAGTTTATTTTTTAGTTTAAAAAACACTCAGGGGTCAGACTGTTGCTGCTTTACGAGCTAATACATACTTTATAAGCTTTTTATGGTGCAATTGAAGTTGTTTGTGTTTGTTTGAGTCCAACTGGTTTGTTTCAGTGAAGTATTGTTCATGGATAGAAAGCCAAAGTATTCTAACTAAGACAACCCTGGAACAAGCACAAGCATAGCACCAAAAGCATGAGTGCGAATCAATTAGATTCCTGGTGATGCAGAGACAATTTCTAGCAAGTACCTGAGACTCTGAAAAAGTGTTGCTCGCTAAAAAGGGCAAACTTCCTGGTTCGAGTAAAACAATATAACAGAATGTGTGTCAAGTTTCTGTAAGACCTCCCTGCAAGACTGAAGTCTTCCACCAATGAAATATGATTCACAGCACTGAGATTTTATTTGAGCCACTATAAATACCACGAAGGAATAAATAAAAACACATAAAGATATTTATTCACAAAGACACACACCCACACCGTCTCGGACAGACATCTATCTGCAGTGACTGATGGCCAGGAGGGTCAGGCTGCGGCTGCTTTAACAGCTGATTAATTTAATGACCATCTGCACATCTGCCATGTTCTCATGCTCTGTCAGCCTTGAAATGAATGAATGCACATTGTCATTTTAAATCAAATATCAACCTGCAGCTGTACATAGAGATTTACCGTCACCACAGGCTGATATCTCGAAATATCTACTGGTAACTTACAATATAAGCAGGGATAAGAAGTGCTAAATATATTGATGCTATTGTGGGGAAGATAGTGGCATAAGATCCATTAGATGTCCAACCGAAGGGTCACAGGTTCAAAACCCCACAAGACACAATCAACCTAGTGATGGTGGTTAGAGGGCCAGGTGGCGCCTTTGTATGTCAGCCTCACTTCTGTCAGTGTGCCCCAGGGCAGCTATGGCCACAATATCCCATCATAGACATAGACAGGTGAAGCTAATTAGCATTGCACCCGTTCCAGGCTACACACAGGTAACTTGATTTATGTATAATACAAATGTTGGTTTATATTTATGCCTCTGGTACTAAGGATGCAGGAAAATGTGCTTTTATATCATTTAGTACTTGTTAGAAATGTTCGCTGAACATGTAAGATCCAGGATGCAGTTTGAGACCATATCGAATTTAGCTGATAAACTCAGTAATTTGTTTAAATTTGAGATAGGTTGTACAAATAAAATGAAGAGGATGGCAGATTGAGAATAAACAACACCTATTTTCCACATTTTTTTAGTAACAGTCAGTCTAAAAAAGGGAAATAGCAGTAGACACCATAAGAAACCACTTAAGCCTTTACTTTCTTGCTCTTCCCCTTTCAAAAAGGATTATATCAAAATAGATGTGATAGCAGCTTTTTTGTTTTGTTTTTTTAACCCAAAACAATCAGTTGATCTAATAGTTTTATTCCTGCTGTAGTTTGCAGGTCTACCATCCCATAAGGAGTTTTTACATCCTAGAGCAGTTTGAGCTAAGATGAATCTGAATCAGCAGAACAAATTTAAAGAAATCGAAAACAAGGCAGACTTTTATGTGTTCTGCATTCATATGATCTCAGACCTGATTTTGTTCATTTCTATTCACTGCACCACACTGACTTTCCTTCCACACAGAGTGGAAATGTCAAAGACTGTGTTCAGCTTCCCAGGCGAAAGAAGTGAAGGAGCCGCTGCAGCCTCCACCAAAGGTCAGAACTGACCTGCTTACTTCCTCACACGTTCTCCACAGACTGCACACCATTGTCCTGTTGGGCAGCCGCTTTTAAACGCAGCCCAGGCCCCGACTCATGCAAGAACCCAATGCTGCAAATGACTTTGATCTGGGTCATGTCGCCAAGCTTAAGGGACAGTGCTGAGGGGAATGATGTCTGTTCTTCTCTCCACAAAGAAAAGGGATGTCTGAGGACTTTCAAAGAATAAAAGCCCAAAACAGAAAAATATAAAATGTTATTCAACTCTTTCATGTTCTCCTTTAGGGCCAGGGTGAACGGTCGGTTAGCCACAGAAATGAATTCAGCACACAGGCGTACTTCTCCCAGCAACGACATCAAGGAGAAAGCGGGCATCTTGTTTTCTTTTTCTGTTTTTTTTCCTTGCAGTCGAGATGATTCAAACCACACACCTGCATGAGGTGAGGACATGAAGTGGATTTCTATCCCACGGCACACAGCCTGCTTTCTCTCTCCGCCGTGACTCACAAAGCCCTGGGATGACATCACGTACTGTAAACCCCCACAGCTGCTCAGCCACTCTTGTTCATTTCTTTTGTCCATCTGTAAATATTCTTTTCAGTCTCGAACAAATAACGCTTAGACTGAATTGTTTAATTAGGCTGAACGCCAAAAATTTTGCTGTTGTCCTTCGCAATCACAAAATTCCACGTTAGCTCTACGGTCTGAGGGCTTTGCTTGAATGATTCAATACCTGATTATTTTGATTCCTTATTCTACTTCTATCCACAGTTGTTGTTTTTGAAGACATGAACGGTTTAGACACAGCCTCTCGCAGCATTCTGCCTCTTCTGTATTTTGGTTTTGCAGCTTGCCGGGTTGATTCTGACCCCTGTGACTGCATCCACAAAGGCCACTCAGTCTACTCCAGAATGAGCAGCCATTTAAGGGTCAACACACAAAGCTTTGCAGAATGGATCACGCTGGGGAAAAGGGAAGAAAAAAAAAAGCAGAGCTGGAAATTGGACTGGTGTTGCACGACAGAAAGCGTTCTCATGAAGAGCACAAACAGAACAGAGGAAGCCCAGAGCAGATGAGGGAGCAGCATGTGAGCACAATTCAATTAAATGACTTCCTCCCTGACGAGTCTGGAATTCAGAGGGGATCTGGGGGAGCATAATCAGTCACAGTATCACGTAACCCGGGATTTATCTAAAAAAAAAAAAAACAAAACAAAAAAAACTTTTCTCCCCAACAGAAGAGAATCGTTGCTGTTTGGACTCTAATACACTATGCCTTGCAAAATGATCGTCATTTCTTGAACATCTCCATGTATTTTCGAGTAAGATCCATGAATCTCCATGTAAGTAAGTAGGATTAAGTGTATTTAGACCCCCGAAAAAGCAGCAAAAAACTAACTAATGTCACTTTTGCACATGCTTGTCAATGACAAACTCTTACCACCTTTCCAGTTCCTGCTAAAAGATATGTCCTTCCAAAGCATGATGCTGCCACCATCATGCTTCAATAGTGTGTCTTACAAGACAAGATCACCTTCATCCACAAGATTTCTGTGTCCATTTTAACACTTGTGATAACTGCACCTGTCACAACAAAAGACTCACATGATAAGATTGAATCACATGATGAATTAAAATGATCTCAGTAAGTTCCGTCTTAAACGCTTGTTTGTGGGCTTCACACCTCCCTCTCTTAACTCAGGGAGTGATTTGTGTGTACTGGCCTCCACCCTTTATCGTTTCCTTTATCCGGCTGATGTGCAGTTGCAGCGCAGGTACAGAGAGGAACCCAAAAGCATTAAAATCAATCTGGTGGGGGCTGCACTCTGGTGTCATCTTCATCTTAAAACCAAAAGGCGACAGCTGCAACATGGTAGCATTTTAGGGTCAGACAGAATGACATTATTGTTATATTGGAATTAATGAAACCACAATTTCTGAAACAATTCATCACCCAGCAAAATGAGGCAATGTGAAAGCCCTCGAATACATCCAATTTGGGCATCTTACAGCTTTTTTTTTTTAATCCCAGTTTCCGTATAGGGTAATCCATCTCTACTGGACTTTTGCCTTGTGCTACAATAGGGGCACATTAAATTGATGGTAGATATGTTTAAGTTAGATTTGCACAAAAGACGTGCATCTTTTTTTATCTTACCTTAAGGTAATAAGCTACTCATCAACCCAGTAAATTACTTATAAGTAAGAGGTTTAAATGTCATAAAATTCAAAACTTTTTTTCAGAGCGTTAATAACTTTACAAGGTACAAACACTGTAGCTCTTTCTCAGGAGATGAAATTAGACTTTGAAACCAATAAATGTAGTCAGGTTCGGATTTGATTTGTCTGGTTCAGAAAGATTAAATGCAATCATAGGAAGCAAGGGATTTCTCAAGGCTTTTCAAACTCCTTTTTTTTTGTCCTTCTCTCCATGGGACAAAATAAAATGTCATCTAAAATATGTCCAACCCTCATTGCAGCTGGATGTAGTACCATTCTGTGTATTAACGCTCCTAGAAAGACAAAAAACAACTAAAAAAGAAGGCAGAACAGGAAACAAGTGCCTGACAGGAGAGAAAATCGTTGCTATTTGTGGACAACGATTAGCATCAAAGTAAGGAAACAAGACAGCTGGGTATTCGGAGCAGCCGTCTGATGACGACAGACTGATGGGAACACAGGCCATGGCTCGCTTCACTTTACATGCTGTACCATAAACTCAGACGCTAATGTTGACTACAGGACCACCCCGATTCTGAGGGTGATGTCAGGGATCGGTGGCTGTTACCAGTCCAGCTGGCCAAGGCATCAAAGACAGTGATTCAATATAAAAAGACAAACCCTGATTCTGATGAAAACATTGACACAATTTTATTCAAATTTAAATAAAGAAAGAAACATAACTAAAAACAACAAGGGTGTCTTAGATAAGTATATGTAAAGTGATGAGAAAACAACGTTGAAAGAGTGTCAAACACAGGGCTGGACCATACCACGATATATTTCTTAATTTCAGTCAATATAATATAATTTCGATATCGATCTAGAAAAAATGCCTTAGAAAAGCCTTAGAAAGACAGACAAGAATGTCTACAACAGCTGTCTATAAAAACTTATGATGAATATTTTGCAATGTTTATAAAAAGTCCTCCAACATTTAATAAATATTAGCTTTGAAAAACAGAAATACATAAAACTACACAAAAACCTGGAACATCAGTCAGTGACCAATGCTGTATTTATAGACTTGGATTTATATTGAAATACATATGAAATGTTTGTAAAAGTCATATCAGCAATATTGAATTAAACCATGTCCTGATCAATACTGATATTGGAATATTGTCCAGCTCTAAGAAAACATTTAGCTTTTAAGCCTCTTTTACTCTGTTGCTCATAAATAAAGATCGAATAGCATCAATGACCCTCAGTCCAATTATTAACAACGCTCCACCTGTGAAGGATTTTAACTTTTGTACAAATCCAGCAGTTCTGTGAGGGATTCTGATTTTTTTCATAGAACATTGGTTAAAAAAGACATTATAGGGACTAAACAAAACAGAGAGGTCAGAGAGAAATACAGACTTTGTTTATAAAGGATGACTCCTCAACACCTAATGGGTCAGGCAAGAAAATTATTAATGCGAGAAGCAGAGGTCACTGTGGATCAACAGGCCAAGGAAATAACTTATGGCCATGAGCTTCACAATTCTAACATCTATGAACAGTATAAAAACTATTAGAAGAAAGAAACAGTTTGATAACACAGAAATGTGAAAAAATTAACACGAGACAAAAAGCAGACCTTTATTGTCTGCATGCAAAGCCCTATGTGTGATAGAAAGGGGACGCTGCAAATAAACGCAACATCCGTGCCGTGAAACACAGTGTTGGCAGCATCATGCTGCGGCACTCTTTCCCTCAGCAGGTCAGAAGGAGGGCAGAGTTGAGATAAAGTTAGAGGTAAGGCTGTTTTCTATTTTACTTAAAGTACAGAGCTGGAAATGATAACAACCCGCTTTGGAAGGGCTGCACAAGTAAATTGGAAAACTAAGGCTGCTTCCGAATAGTATAAATCAGAAAGGACTCTTAAGCCAAAGAGGATTTATGTCAGTGCCTTCCTTCATAAAGTTGTCCAAACAATGAGGAAGGACATAAGAAGACCAAGCCGGATTTGTCCTGTTACTAATCTACCTGCTGGTATTACCTTGACCGATGACACATGCTAATGTTCATACCTTCACACGTTTTGGGTTTTATAAACGAGAGCTTTAGGCATTTACTATATCTGTCCAACATTAGTTTTTTGTAGTTCTTTTCCGGCTTCAGACCCAATTTAAAAAGTAAAATTCATGTGCGTTTCTGTCGTATAATGGCGCCCATAAGGCTAAAGGTTCTGAACATTCAGCACAGCAGTCCGAAGCTCCTTTGCTAGCCTGGATAGTGTTCTTACTGTTGAAAGATGAAAGAATACTAGCCAAGAACCGGACCCTGCGACAGACTGGCGTACTGTCCTGGGTGGACCCCGCCTTACGCCCATAGTCTGCAGGATATAGGCACTGGCCCAACCGCGACCCTGACGGATGAAGTGGGAGAAGATGGATGGATGGTATTTGGAAGTATAGTAATATTTGCATTTTATTTATAATTAAAATTCACGCTTCTTAGTGTGTCTCTTTTTTTCCCCAACAGGGAACCTAGATATTTACAGTACAAAGAAATTACACCATTAGCTAAAGAAAATCGGGTCATAAAAGCTGTGTTACGGCCCCTGGCCTCTTGAGACTGGGCAGGCTCCTTCTTTTTGTCATGCAGGTTGAGCTGTGAGGACGCACCTTCCTGATTGGCTACCTGGAGGCTGCAGGAGAGCAGGCACCCCATTGGACCAGCAGAGCCAATGATGACATTCATGAGCCTTACCTGCTCCCTATAAAAAACTCCTGGAACCATTCGTCCACTGGGAAGTCCACTGCTAAGTAGTTTGAATCTGCTTTAGATTAACTTTATACAAGCTAGAAGCTGGTGTTTGGGAGGTTTGATGCTCTGTTTTGTCCTTTCTTTTGGTTTGTTTTCAGTTTACTTTAGGTTGACTTGTTTGAACATTTTGTAATTTCATTTGTAGTTTAACATTCTTGAATCGTTACCCCTTTTCTTTTGTTTTATTTGAGTTACTTTGTGTTTGGGTTTTTTTAAAACCATCTTTTTGCAGTAAATTATTTTAAATTCCACTTATTATCTCTGGACATATTTTTCTTACCGCCCCTGAACCCCTAGACCAGGCATGTCCAAAGTCGGTCCTGGAGGGCCGCTGTCCTGCAGGTTTTAGAGGTTTTCCTGCTTCAGCACAGCTG